>VUQK01010145.1:71378-92451 GCA_015106715.1 Bujurquina vittata | reverse complement strand
AAAAAAAAAAAAAAAAAGATATGTCTGCATGATACACCTTCCTATTTCACAAGAAGAACATTTTTTTTAATGGTCTGATGGTGCAGGTAACATCATCACCCAAGAACTGAAACAAATGACAGAAGATCTGGGTACACTGCAAAGCAGATCATGGTATCATCTCATCATTACACAGCAACAAATACGGTACCTGTATTATTAATGATGAGCTGTATGAAAAAAAAGTGTTGTACACACGGGACGTCACTATTTTTGCTGTTTAACCTGTGTAAGTTCGTTTTACTTTACCAATTAATAATTATTATAATAATTGCAGTTACATTGAAATGATATCACTGCATTTATGCAGTGACTATAACTCTTCTGAGCAAAACACTAGACTTGTTACAAATAAACAGAAATAATTGTGTTGTTCACTAATCTCTCCCTTCTGTCCAATATGATGCAGCTTCAGGTTGATCTCTGCCCATTTAAGGTCATACACACACAGTTCAGTCCCAGGGTCCTTGGGGATCAGCACTCCGTGAATGGCACACTCTCCCAGCCTCGCGCAAAACCAGATATGGACAAAACCATGGATTTTCTGCACATTTCCCTTTATATTCACTTTTGAAAAAAAATAGGAATAGTTTAATTTGAGAACCAGTGAGGTGCACTGTGCCAAACTGGGATAGTTATCCTTCTGAACAAGACTGTGTTTCTATGACTTTCTGTCTGTTCTTTTGTTTTGGTCTCTAGTGTTAAACATTAGGAACTGTTACTTGTTTCATGGTTTTATTGATAGAAAAGTGTGACATCAACTTTTAATATTCAAAGTACCAAACAAAATTTAGTGTTCCTCCCACCACATTCTGATACCTGCTGATCTCATATCACTTTTTCAGTAGTTTTCCTCTAAAATTGATGACACACACGAGCACATTTTAATACAAATAGGCAAGGTGTGTTCTAACCTTTTTATAGGTAAATTGAGCACTAGACATTTCTGGTTCAGTGAAGTTTCATCCATCTGACCTCAAAAGAGGCAAAATGATAAAACTCAGAATGCATGGATACACTTACATTAATCCATCAAACATCAGTGTTACAAAAAAGAAATGTGTGCATTATCTGCAAGAGTAAGAATGTGAATTCAATAGCTGACCAAATGTGAAATATAGCTGAAATCCTCCCCTCTGTTTCAGAGTTACGCTGTTAAATAAAGAGAAGAGGTTTATGTCTAACAGAAAGTTATGATGTCACAGTGAAGTTGTCATTTTTTGATATAAAATGTTGTCACTTTACAGATGTGTTTGCTTCATTAGACAGGCAGGTACACAATTTGAAATCCTAACATCTTGAGGTGTAGGAGAGGTCAGGTTTAAAAATCCCAAAGGCTGTGGGCATTGCCTTGTTTCAAAATTAAATTAAAAAATGTATTTTAAATATCAAAAATATTTTTGAATCGGTGAAAAAACAAGATAAGAGGTAAAAACAAAAGAAAGTCAAACTGTTGTAAGATTCACTAAAATAAGAAAAAGAGAAATGTGAAAAAATTGGATGAAAAGGGGAAATCTGAATTTTTGGAAGCTGGCACTTGCCTGTGATTCCTGGGAAGCCACTAGCAGGCATCTTGTTTCTAACACATAACAGATGGCCTTTATGGGCCAATGAGCCCTGTCTTTGAAGAAAGCCGGGGCCTGTCCTCTTACCTCTGTCCTACATTTTGAAGGTCAGAAATTGTGAAAAATATTGACGATAAAAATCTATTTATATAGCAACCTTTGAAAGTGAGGTTGCTGAAAAATGACTAATGGGTAAATTTGGTGTTTATCTTCGAGGTTACCAAGTCTGCTGAACAGTATTTTAAGGAAATGATTTTAAATGATTGGAATTAATAGGACATTGTGTCAAGGCCATAAAGCAGAAGAAGTTGAAGCTTTGTGGTTTCATGTTCCCTGCACTGCCAACTCTGAGCAAAAAATAACTGAAGTAGACAAAAATAGATATTAGGTAAGTAAGCAAACACTTAAGTAAGACCCCAAAATACTAAGGTCCAAAAACATAATGAAATAAAATAAAGCATTATTCACTTTGATATCTAAGATCACAATGTGAGAAAATTCTATTTGCTGATTTACATGTTAAAATCATAGATTTATGTTAGGGAAATGTAACATTTCTATTAAATGGAGAGCCAATAAATGCAAATGTGTATCGCCAAACTTAGTCTGGGCAAAGGCAAAGTCTGTCTGGTGTTTCAGTTCAGATGTTTCTGCCTTGTGTTTCATTGATTTTCCATCCAATTTTCCATCTAGAGGAAATTGGGCTGTGCAAAAACAATTGAGCTTGTCTGGAACTGAAGTAAACAATCTCCTTCTCGGTCATCATCATTCTACATGGCCCTGAATAATGCATTTCTTCACTTCCCCCCCCCAATTCTGAGCTCTGACCAAAAATAATTTCTGGCTGCATCAACTTCAATAGCATTCCCTGTCTGAGTAAGACCATTACAGATAAGCATCGCTGACAGCTTCCTCTGGCCTCACTCACACCCCTTCTGTAAGCCATATACTGTTCTGCACAACAGTTAGTGGTCCAGCCACATGGTACACACCACCAAACCTCCAATATATACACACGCTCTCCCTCTAACCCAAAACCAGACCCAGCAACAAAGCTCCTTTTGTTCTGTTCCACTCAAGTAAAATTGCAACGCACGCAACCCTTTCACAGAAAAATCAAAATAAGTTCAACCAACAGTGATGGGGCAGAAGGGGAGGGCGGGCAGTGGAGCATGTTTTCTCACCCCATCTGGAAAGCATTGCTTGTGTATATGCATACACACAAGAACTCTTTTTCTGTCTCACGTACTCATATATGGTACATTACAGCAAAGCAATTTACTGTTATCAGTGCTAATAGAGGATATAGAGGGTGGAGTTTAATAGGAGCAAACCACCAACATTCAGGTGACTCCAATCTGATACTTTTCCTGAAGTTATTACTGCCTAATGACCACCATCAGATATGGCAGATGGGACCCAGGCCTGTTTGGAGTTGTATATGGCTAACATTCAACAACACAGGAGGAACTGAGAGCAAAAGCACGGGCAGTAGCTCATGGCTCACATGCAACTTATCATTAAAAGAAGCTTTTTTAAATGTTACTTAACAGAAATCTGAGCCAGCTCATATCTGGGTCTGGAAGTTTGTGCTTCAGTAAGTCTATAAGCTCTGACTGGTTTGGTGCGAGCCAGTGTTTGGATAGCACTGAAGGTTTGGGGTGGCTCGGTGCAGCGCTTTCAGGTCTTACCCGTTCTTTCTCTCTGCTCCGGGTTTTCTGTGGTAGTGGCCTGCTGCTCCCAGTCCAGCCCCTCTGGCTCCCACTGGCCCTGGACAGGCCCCTTTTCTTCCTCACATGATGGGAGGTCTACCTCACCTCCTTCTGAGAGCTATACACAGAGAGATGATTTTGTCAGCAGTGAAGCCCTGCATTCAAGGAGGAAGTGATCGTAAGATTGTATAGAGTACTTATGGTCACATAACCACAGAACATTATACCAGTGGCTTATTTTTTTTCCACAGTTTCCTGCATCTTTTTCATCCTTTTCTCCATTACACACTGAACAAGAATGCAATGGAAATGAGGCCCTACTTTTGCCACAGAGCTTGGATAAGAACTGTTTCACAGAAAGAGGTTTGAATCTGTATTTAAGTCCCAGCAGTACCAAAGGACAGGTTAATAGAGGCAAGCCAAGTTATCACTCCACCATGGGGATGGAGGGAGATTAGATTCACTGTTATGGTTTTTCCCTATATCTGCCGGAAAAGGAAATAAGCTATCAATGTAAACATTTTCTAAAAGAGCAACAGATCTTCAAAAAGGAATTCAGTGGACATTCCGGTACCATCCAAACTATTTTTTTTTGTTTTGTTTTGTTTTGTTTTTCACTTTTGTTTCAGGCCCATCAGAACTTGTCTAAAAGAAGAGGAGGCAGGCAGACAAATAGAAGTAAAGGAGGAAAGAGAATAGGTTTGCAGGGCTGGAGTGAGACATTAGACCTGCATGACTTTGTTTATGGTCAGATGTTTTAATCAACACAACTGAGCTTCCTGTTCCACTGAAACATCCAAGATTCCTCCAAAGCACTGAACGGAGACTAGCAACCTTTCCACGCCTCTCTCGCTCCTCTCTTGCCACTCTCTGTCTTGACCATTTTAGGGTTATGACCAGGTTATAACAATGACACACCCAAAAAAAATCCCCAAAAACATGGCATGTATAATGTGGGTTTGTGGATATGTTGTGCTCCATGAACTCTGTTGCTTTCAGGTTGACTTTGTGGCATTATATTTTCATATAAACAAACAGTAAATATGCAAACAAATATCAAGTGAGCCAGGTGGTCAGCAGTCACAACTCACCCACTGTTGATTGGGCATGGCCACGGAAGTAAGCACATCGGCCATGGCTCCTAACATCTGGTCAGTGCGTCCCTGATTCTTCTGTAGAGCTTTCATCCTCCTGAATACAAATACAAAAACTCAACACCCTTGGTCTCTGATTCCAACGCAATCTTCGCGTCTTTTATGTCCCGTGCGTGTCTTGTGCTCCTGTTTTCTGCCCCTTCACAGTGCACAGTGCTGCAGTTTGGAGCTGAGCCCACCTCTTTTTACCATGACACACAGGAAACCTCATGTGTAAGAATAGATCAAGCAGGAGGAGGGCTTGTGTCTGTCTGGGACCATGCAGTTGAATAGGAGCCTCAGCACGTCCCTCTGCCAGTACGCACAGGTGAGCTGGCTGCAAGTGTCTTTGCAGCTTAATCCAGTAAATGTCTACACTCTTTGGCAAGAACCTGAAAAAACAGGGTTTTTTTTCTTCTTCAGTCTCCTTCTGAGTTTTTGTAAATTTCCTCCTTCCTTGTTCTTCTAAACCAGGAGGTTTGTCAGTGTGGCGGTATTGTGAAGTTGGCCTTCTTCTATGTTTTCTAAATGCTGAAATGAAGAGCAGTGGCTGAGCACACCACCCTCCCTGAAATCCTTCTTTCTTGTTCTTCATTGGCTATAGAGAATCACCACCCCCTCCCCAAAACCTCACCCTTTCCATAATTCTTTCTCTTCAGTCTTTCCTTACACCCTGTCTCTAGCACCTGTATTTTTTTTTCTCAAACTCAGAGTATTTCAATCTGTTTTTTCTTTGAACTACTGTGCGATTCCACACTTTCTTCATCTTTGCCCAAGTCTCAGGCAGTGACACATGGATTGTGTGAACCTTTGAGCAGTAGGGCAGCCCCAAATAAGGTATGAACACACAGCAAATGAAGCTCAAGTATTTAGGAGACTGTCGCCAATTGCACATTTATCTTACTTCATGTATTTAACTGCTTAGATGCTCATTATTTACAGTTTGACACTGCAGGCCACATAGAAAAACCATTTCAAAGAAGTGTGTGCATGTGTGTGTCCTGCAAATTCTTAATTTTTTATTGGAGAACACTACCATTTTTAATTAAACTTTCAGGTTCAAAGATCATGTGATTCTATCTTTACCGTCTTAGATCATTAGATTTTAACTGCAGCATGCATGGTACTCATTGTACTTCTAGCAATCTATATTTGATCATTGGAATCTGATTCACATTTAACTATGCTAGAATGTAACCTACCATTATGTAGTACGGAGTTAAATCAACAACCATTTCAGTCAAAGAGGAATGGCATTTCCACCTACGTGTATTTATAAATGGTGGTATAACAATGAGAGAGGCGCCTCGATACAGAAAAGAGCTAGTATCATTAGCAATAGGCATGATATTAATTCAATAAGACAGGGCATGACAACAAGGGGCTAGGTTCGAAGTGGGCTATAAAGTGGCTTGCAGACGTGCAGCCACTGTTGGCAACTGAGAGGATGTGTATGTAGTGCTTTAGTGCTTGACAGTTTAAGGGTATCCCTGCTGGCCAGCTTGTCATAGCAACACTAATTAATCAGTCACAAGGCAAGTTAAAGAGCTTTGATTAGTTAGCACGAGCCAAGCTAGATGCTTGTTACTAACTATTTCATTTATTTGGATATCTAAAGAACAGATGCAAAAGCAACTGCCCTGCTCTTTAAAAATAATTTTAAGAATAATTTTAATAACTGATTAATAAGTGATCTGATTGTCCAGTAGCAGCGCTGTCACATTTGAATGAACACTTTTTGATTGGATGGTGTCTCAACATTTTAGTGGAAACTGCAAAGTGAAAGTTTATAACAAAGCCTGAAAATAGCTGCTAATCATTTAAAGAACAAGTCTTAGTTATGGTGTCAATCTAATCTGATGAAAGTTATAAATAACCCAAAATAGGCATATTCCTTTTAATTAGCCTATCCCAGCTGTTACAGGACGAGAGGCAGCCTGTACAGGTCACCACCCTGTCGCAGGGCTAACACAGAAAACCATTCACACTCACATTCACAACTATGGGCAAATTAACCTAACACCACATGTCTTTGGACTGTGGGAGGAAACCCATGCAAACACAGGGAGAACATGCAAACTCCACACAGAAAAGTGGTTTCAAACCCAGGACCTTCTTGCTGTGAGGCAACAGTGCTAACCACTGTTCCACAGTGCTGCCCAGAAGAGCTGCATTAATGAGAGTGAAATTTAAAATGCCACATAAGCAGAAGGCTTGAAGGACTGACATTATTGCCATTCTATCTGCATTTTCCCCCTCATTTATAGCTCATCTGGACAAAGGACACATGAACTCATACCACGGCCAGCCTTCCATAATCATTTCATATGTCCCTTCATCTGCAATTCTCTACTTCTCCCATAATATTGGTCAATCATCACCTAATGGCTTTTCACCCAAGATGTGATCAAGGTCAAGGTCACAGTTGTTGTTTTAGGGTCAATAACCTTTGACTTGTGATGGATTGTGAGTTGGACGAGTTATGCTGAGTTGTGTTTTTTGTGCCATGTTTATGAATGAATGAATGATACTTTATTGATCCCACAATGGGGAAATTGCAATTATATATTTGACAAAAGTACTTCATCACCATCAGGGCTAAGTTTCCTTAGTTTCCACTTCACTCACACTAACTGACTATGAACGCTTCATAACCAGTTTCTATAAATTAAAAAATAATAATAATAATAAAAAATTTTTTAAAAAGGAATCGCTCTCTATAAATTATAGTAGCCTTACAGTACCAATAATATCCTCTAATATTGACAGCTGATACTTATGACCATTTTTAGCATTTTCATAAAGTGGTATTGTATAGTGAATGTGAGCGTGAATAGTGCTCTGTCTCTATGTGACCAACCTGCGACAGACTGGTGACCTGTCCTGGGTGCACCCTGCCTCTTGCCCTATGACAGCAGGGATGGGCTTCTTCCATTTTCCTGACTCCTGGAGGATTTTACGTGCTTTAAGGCAAGTAGCGTTAGAGGTGCTTCTGTTTTTAGCCACATGAATGGAATTAATATAGCAGATGCACAGTCCTGCACAGGCTGCCAGCAGTCTAATATTAGCTAAGCATGTTGCTGTTGTTAGAATCAGTCACTAAGCTGGCTAAACTTAGTTCACTTCATCCCAAGCTTCTTTCCAAGTTCTTTCGTTCCACCACTGATTTGTGCTGGGTAATGTGGTGTCTGGGGAGAAATTGGGCTGCCTTTCACAGTGATGAGTAAATGACTCTGTGAGGAATTTGCAGAATAGAAAGAAAATAACTGACCCTAAAAGGAAAGTCTGAGTACTATCAAGAGGTGGGAATCAGAACAAAATGTACTTTAACTGCTAGATCACATCCACAATTGACAACTCGTGAATCACATTCACAACTCATTTTCTTTGAAAAACCAGAGAAATTACTTGGTGAAAAAATGTTGCTAAATGTGCTATGCTGCCCTCATCTGGTAAAACAGATTGGCCTTTTCTCTCTCTTTCTCTCTCTCTCTTTTCTGTGGAGATCTCAAAGGATAAAGAAAAGCATCCAAAGTACACACTCAACCACTACCCCACCCTGTCATGCCAAACAGACTTCCTTTTCCTTTGTATTATTTCCTGTCAGTTTCATTTCTGTTTTGCTCCCAGAAGCCATAATCTTACTCCCCCAGGCATACCCTTTTATACTCTTCCTGTGTTTCATATCAGTGAGGAGTCAAGACCCACCTCAGGGTCTTGCGTCTATACATAGAACCTTTTGAGTGACAGTTAAGGTTAATTTGATACTATAGGACCAATCTGATGCTTTGAAGCCAAAGATGTGTCTCCTGATAAGGAATTTTCTGTGGGATATTTGATGGGATTTTGTGGGATTAGGTTGTTGGAGGTGTGTCAGCTTCAGCCGGCTGTTATCAACATGTCTCTGTTTGTTAACTCTTGAGCTCAGATAACCATTTGTAAATCTTGGGATCAAATAGCTTTTGAATGAATATCCAACTCATTACAACAGCTTTACTCGGTTATGACTGGGCTCTACAATGATGGACATCTGCTATTTGAATTAATGTTGCACTTTAATAATGCTGGAAGAGAGCATTTGAAAATAACTTGTTTAAAATAAGAATAAATTGCATGTATGTAACTTCAACCTGAACATGTGCCTTTTTATAAGTTTGTAAATATATTGATAAGTGTAAACAGTAGCTAAAGCCTACAGTAAGGAACTATTTTATTTTTTATCATTGCTGAATGGCAAAAGACTGTGCTCATATCCAGGTGCACCATTTCCCAATTTCATCAGAAGAGGGCAGTCAGCATCCCTCAGACCAATAGGCGGTATTACATAACACAGACTAGCATCATAAGTTTAAAGTGAAGACTTGGCCTTACTCTACATTAATACAAGGGTTCATCTGTTTACATGCACATTTGGACCCACATGATTGAGCCACTGATGCTGTGATTACACCTGTTTACATGATATTCCCATCCACACATGACAGTTCAAACAGGGCATCCCTAAACTAACAGCGCTAAATAGGTAATCAGATTTATTCAAACTGTAATATGGGATTAGTTATCAGACTTGCTGTATTTGTAACAATGTTACTTAAATTAGCTTGTTAATAGGACAATTAAATAGGTTTTTGTGCACTGAAATAAAAATAATGCAAGCAATTCCCCCTGTACAAAAGTATAGTGTGGACTAACTGTAAATCTACCTTGATTTCCAAAATGCTTTATCACATAAGGACTGAGATTTCTCAAACCAGGGGCTTACCCTAACCTCTACAGCATCTGTGAAAATGCATGGTAAAGTCCTGATTGTTTGTACGCCAAATGATTGTTGTCCCAGCAAATGGATTTCCATTCCCAAACAGACCCAAAACTTTGTCCTCCATCGTGCAGACACACTGGAATTATTTAAGCAGGGGGTCCTCAGAACCAGAGTGGATTTGGGAGCAATAGCCTCCATTGTTAAGTCACAGGACTTTTTTTGGACCGTTAGAGGGGTTCGCCCTGACACAACAGACGGGCAGCAGAAAGCTGCAGATGGGCAGATTCTAAGAGAGCAGAGGAGACAAGTAAAAGAAAGAAGAATGAGAGAGCAGACCAACTCAAAAGACTGTAAGGGGAGCAAGGTTGGCTGCTGTCTGTTTCTTTCTCTTAATCCTTAAATCTTCTGTAATCAGGATGAGAGGAAGAGAGCACGTTGCCTGACTTAGGACAGCAGAGTCTATGTTAGGACCTGGCTGATGCGGCAACCTTACTTGCCACTAGCAGAAATGGAGGGAGGGGAAAGGCTTGAGCTGCAGTCAGTTTGGGAAACTTAGCCTCGACCAGTTTCTACTGAGCACCAACAAGAAGAGCGGAAGTCCAATAAAACAGGATGGTTTAACCATCAAGAGCAAGTAAGAAACCAGACAAAGAAAAAGCAGAAGAGGACAAACCCATGGCTGGATTGTTTTCAGGTGAGATTTGGATTATCATTATTATTATTTGTTCTAACATTTACTTTTTTTACCCTTTAGTTTAGTGTGAATAGTTTCATTTTGCAGCTTTACAGCACTATTAAAAGCCAACTGAGACAGTTGACATTTAGGATTCAGAGGAAGAAGCCTGAGCAGATTGTGAAGTGTTACTCAACAGGAAGTGGAGGCCACTGTGGCTTTCATGTCCACCCTAATGTTAGGCCCTTCAATGTTTGTGCAGAATGAGGAAGATGGAGAAAAGATTTGTGTGGCAACTGTGATTTATCTGCATGACAGAGTGCTGAAATCCAAGCATATGCTTGTGGTATTAAGGGATTTATGGAAGTTAACAGGATCTCATTGAAAAAAATAACTCATTCTAATGCCTTAAAATTAATGTGATTGACAGTAGGTGCAAAATTAATTTGCTAAAAAAATGTGTGTTTTGTAATAGGACCAAGGAAGAATGATGATTGACTTATTCATCACTGATGCACATACACATCCAGCCCCTCTTTCATTCTTATTCTTAAAAGTATGAAGAATTATAGCTAGCTGACACAATCATATATCTGAGTCTTGAGATTTTGATATTGTAGGGTCTTTACTTGCTGTAAGACACTGAATATCCCCATGTTCTGACATACTGAAGAGCAGTATAACACTGTTAAGACACCATGACAGATGCTGTCACTAGACTGGCCTCCCATTGCTTCTGGCACCATATGGCCTTTCTCAATCCAGTTGAGTACTCCTATGCCTTCATTCACTTTACTATGCAGACTAAGCGTCCTCAGGTCTGCAGGGTTTCTTGTTTTATTGTTGCTGTTATTTCTAGATTTTTACCTTAACAGCATTTGTTTCAACTGCCTTAAATATACTAAAAGTATTTGTATAGTGTTATTATTAGACTGCTTTCAGAGTCATGAGTATTAGCTATCTTTCTCTGTCCTATAATGGGCAGTGCCAGTGAAAAGGTAAAGCTCTTCATCCTCTTTAGTCATCATGCCTTTTATACAAGGCTTTTTCAGGTCACCAGATATATTTAAAATGCTGACTCTAAAGAATGTCATTTTACAGTCACATGTGAACTGGTCTAAGAAGGGGAAGAGGTCGTATACGTTCTGAAACTAGACTGGAATGAAGAAAAATTCACTTGTTATGAGAAGGCGTTTGTACAGGGAAAAAAATCTGCACATTTGCATCTGGTTGTGCGCACAGTTTTGACAGTACTTGAGGATGTGGAAGTTTATCAGGAGTATGCTGAACAGTATTGGAAACAACAGTGACGACATTAGAGGCTCTTTTCTTACATCTTTTTGAACAAAAACTGTTTGACATGGATTCAAAAGCTGGATTTCTTCCTCTTATGTCTCCTAATAGGCAGCCAGTGTAAGCTGCTCATAGATTATGCATTGCTTTTGGTAAAAAGGTTATCCCCTTTACCTCAACACCTGCTATATGTCTACTCAATCTGAACTTAGATACAGTGTGTGGCAATGAAAAAAACATTAAACTATGACATTTTTATGTTTAAGATAAGGATCTGTGCAGCAGTCCTGACACCCAGGTGTGACCAGAGGCAGAAGGGGTTCAAATGGCTACTGCAAATGAGGACCCACACCTGGGCATTGGCCCATCTGAGGACTCAGAAATCTCCCTGGATGACTCTGACTCAGGGAGCATACTTTCTGATGACTCAGTGCTTCCCAGCTATGAAAGGGATGCAAAATCTACAGAACCGGCTAAAACACTGTACGAGGCCTGTGCTAGGAATGATGCCACATCCCTGCGCAGCATCATGGAGAGGGGAATCACAAAAGATGAGGCCATGGAGCTAGACATCAACGGCAGGGTGAGATAAATTTCTCTTTTTTCAGACAAGGAATGTGACAATAACAAAATATTAAAAAAATAAATAAATAAAGGTAACCTTACCATCTATGATAGGGCTATTTATTTTATATCTTGTTCCCCTTAGAATGGTCTGATGCTGGCTGTGTCAAAGGGTTTTGTAGACATTATCACCTTGCTTCACACATGCCCATTAATAGACATCAACCACCAAGACAATGATGGAAACACTGCTCTCATGATTGCTGCCCAAGCAGGTATATCTGATGACACCACATAACCTCAACATCAAGTCCTAGATCCTAGAATATTAACATAATTTTTTTTCAATCCAGGCTTCATCACCATCCTGAACTATATCCTTAACTACTACCCTTGTGTGGACACTGAGCTCAGGGACCCCCGTGGCTTCACAGCTCTCATAAAGGCAGGCCTACAAGGCCGAGAAGAGTGTGTTTCCGCATTGCTAATGCATGGTAAGCACGGATGTTTTTCTAGATCAAATTTTCTAATGATGTCCCTTACCTATGACCGAATGTCAAGCCCACATATTGAATCAGGATGTACACTTCAAATGATTGAGGAGAAAAGAAATATATATTCGGTTCAGTGTGATTATGGCAAACTCTTCACGATCAGGGAAAGGTGTAATCTATAAATGTTCTATATATGTAACATACAGGGTAAAGCAGGGCATCTGATCTGTGAACTAATCAGGTCTTTCTCAAGACTGCAAGGATTAGTCCTGTATAAACTGTGCAGGGACATGTTTAAATAAGCTCTGATTCAGTCCCCATTCTATTGGAAGCTTAATGATGTCAGACATTAATCTATAATCTATTTGTATTTGTAATGTGCAACATAAATATATGCTTTGTGTGTTGTTCAGACTTTGATTAACTGACAAATAGACTTCCAAAGTTTTCCCGGTAGGAATGATCATTTGTGTTCCTCAAAGAATGGGTTAAACTATTAACCAGACATGGCAATAAAACAAGTCAGCATAACTCCAGCATAATGTAGTACATTTCTTATATCTAACTGTCTATCTGTCTGAGTCACATCCCACCATGCTGTGGTTTGCTCTTTGAAGATGTACGCTAGCTTGTCAACTACTTAATAACTTGTGCTCCTAAAGTCACCACATGGTGGTGTTGTTACACTGAGTTGACAGCAACTGATTTCCTCCCACTCAACATTTCTACTGTTTTCTCTCCTTTTTGGTGTGCAGGTGCAGACGTCAATGCAATAGATCTCGTCCATGGGAAAGGTCTAAAGGACTGGGCCCTTAGGACGGGAAGGTTTGAGACTCTGAATAGACTGCGTCGCCTGCAGACTCGTCCTGTTGCAGAACAATTCTGTGAAAGCTACATTCCTGAGTGGCCTGAGTTGAAGCTACTGGTGGCGAAGGCTACTGCAGCCAAAACAGCTAGTCAGAAGCTGAGGCAGCGCTTAAAAGACAGCCTTAGTTTTAGTTTCCCACATGACCCCCAAGACAATGGGGTCATGGACCACATGGTGCGGATGACTACAAGCATCCACAGCCCCCTGATAGCTACTGGTTGCCGTCCACTCTGTCCCACCAGCCCCCCAGAGATTGGCAAGCGACGGTTTGCCGTACCTGAACTGCTTGAGAAGCACAGCAGCAAGGAGCTGGAGGAGAGCATGGTGTCCCACAGTAATGGCTCCATCACCTCAGCTTCGCCTGTGTCAGCCGCCTCTGTATCACTGACCTCCTGCTGCCAGGACTCAGAGCGCAGGCAAAGCACGCCAACAGGTGGAATGAAAAGCTTCATGCCACGTAGCATGGCGCACAGAAACAGCATCTTCCCCTCAGGCTGTATTCCTAAAATTGAAGTTACAAAATCTTTGGAGCGCACTCCAAAGAAGGAGAAAAAGAATAAACGGCAAAAAGGTTACCTGGAGCCTCCTGTCTGGAAGTACAAGGAGGCCAAGGAGGAGAAAAAGAAAGAGAAGAAGCAGCAAGAAAAGGAAAAAGAGGAACGCAAAAAATCTAAGGGGTCCAAACATTCATGAAGTGAAAACGTCTGCTTTTCTTTTGAAAAAGGAGTAACAAAACAATGTTGGAGTGAGCAGCTGACAAGTACAAAAACACAGTGGTGGATGTGGAGTTTGGGTTGGCATGAGCGTGAGAAAAATGGAGTGGCTGCTTGTGATGTATTTTTCAGCATCTTTGTGAAGCTGAAACTGATGCTAACCAAATGTTATTTGGTTTTACAGATATACAGTGACTTTGCCATTTAAATCTTTTGAGGAAGCAGTTACGCCAACTGCAATGGTGTTATTTTTTCTTTGAAAACTCACTTTTGTGACAATTTCACCCATCTGTATTTTGTGAATAACTTCTAAGTAGCAGGCCATTAAGGCATGTAACTGCAATATAAGCATATAGCTGATTGTGAAAGGCAAAAAAAAACATGGTAAAAAAGTAATAATAGAGCTTAAGGCTACAAATTAAAAGAAAAAATCAAATAGGGGTGTTTTGCAAGATGTTGGGTCACTGTATGCTTCAGTGAACCTTGGTATAGATTCTAGACTGTTCTTCCAAAAGATATTCCCATATTTGATGTTTTAATGGTGGATGTCCAACACTATCTGAAAGACGTTCATCTTGATTGAGTTCTGATGACTGCTTAGGCTGTGGCATATGATTCATATAATGTTTATACATGTCAAACTATTTACTGACTCCATGTGCTCTACAGCACAGAGGACTGTCACCCTAGACGAGGACAGAAATGTTCCATCATGGAATAAAAGTGATGACTCAGCACACTTTTTATTGATTTCTATCCCACCTCGCCTCTTAGGCCTGAAATATATACCCATACAGACTTGTGCATGGCGGCTGCAGTAACCATGAACAAGTAGCTGCTTTTATTATTTTACTTTCTATTCTCCTTGGAGGAGGAACGCACAGTTGGTGTAGAGGCTGTGTAACAACAAACTGACTGCTGACATTTTTAGTTTTCACAGTAGGGAAAGCGCAAGTGTATTATCCATGGCTCAGTTCCATTAAGTGTCTCAGTGAGCCATGACAAGGAACCAGCATGCAGTAAAGCACGGCCTCCTCTGAGTGGGATGCAGTCAACATTAATACACCTGTGCTTTCCCTACTATGACCAATCAAAATGTCTTCTCTGAAAAGGGTATATCAGAGGGGGGACATCTGCAAGGACTCTCTCTGATGATAAAGCAGCCTTTGCATAAGTGCAGATTACAAAGGTATAACAGTCGGGTAAGTGTTAAGTAGCCCCCAAACCATGCCAACAAAATAGATCTGGAGGGGCTAAGGGTTAAAGTTTTTCCTTTAATTTGTCACATGTCTGTGATTGGTTTGCTCTTTTTGTGTGTGCTTTCTGAGAGCCATCTATGCATCGCGTAGCATCTACCAGATGCCTTTGTCTTTTCAGCTTCATCTGAATTCTCCAAACTGTTTTTCTGTGTCATGCAAATGATGATTGTGAGATTCTGTGAAAGGAACAGAGCCATATCTCTGCAGCATCTTCTTTCATAGTGGAAAAAATGCTCAGTGGTACTCAAATAGAAATCTTCAGCCTGCTGCTTCATGGACTATTATTTGAAAGCCAGAACCGTTGCTACTCAGGGAGACTTTCAATGGGCATATTTTTATCAGCATAAACAAACTACGTATTCAGTGTCTCTCAAGAACAGAAACCTCTCGTGGAAAATAGCTTGATTTTGGGTATTTTTTAAATATTCTCTTTATAGATAAACTAACTAAAATGATCAATTGTAACTAATGCTTATAAGTGCAAGAAATATCCCAATTACAGCTAAATATATTTGTGTTCTCTAAAAACTGTGTAATTAGATACATTCTTGTGAAAATTTAGACAAGCATTTCTGGGGTCATTTAAACTGAAAACAAGAGGGGTAAAAGGGGCAAAGAAAAGTATGTCAAAAACAGGCACAAAAAAAAGCTCTTCAACAGCTTTATAAAGTCTGATACAAATGAAAATGTGTGCGTGTGTGTAAGCTTGGAATAAACGGTCTGACCTTTGCAAGAGTGAGTGTGTTGGCTTTTTATTCTTGGCTAAATATTAGTGTGTTTGGTGTCATCACATTAGTGGCCACTTGGCAATGGCAATTTTATTTAAGCAGCACATTTTATTACATGTAAACTCAATGTGCTTAATGTAAAAGCTAAAAAACTATGTAGGTCTATGTGCCTTAAGGCAATAAAAACAACAAAACAAACTTTACAAAGAAATGAAATAGTAATTAAATGGAAGCCTGTGAGAATAAAGAAGTTTCAAATTTGTTTTTGAATGGAGACACAGTTATAACTGACTTCAGGTCAGCAGGCAGCTTGTTCCAAAGTACATAACCACAGTAACTGAAAGCACCCTCAGCACAACTCGGAACTAATTGTGGGAACAGAGCTGATTTGGTGATGTACAGTATAGCACCTGCACAGGAAAAGGTTTTAAAGTTACCTTCTTAATACTTATTTTATACAGCTATATTCAAATTCTTACTATTGTATTCCATGAAAATATAGAATGTACACATTGGAAATGTAAAAATTTCCCTAACTGTTCCGCATGTGACTTACGAGCCCCGTGTCTGGTGCGTAACCTTGATTACTCTTTCACAATGAAGTTAACTTGATCTTCTTAAGAAAGCCTATCACGCACTGCAGTGGCATGGAATGACTTTTAACCTCTGACCTATAATCCTTTAATCCACTGCGCTATATAATGGCACAACAATTGGCTTTCATTGGTGATGATGTAAAATTTATTTCTAAAAAAAAAATTGATTGTTTTATATGATTATTCTTAAAGACTAATGCATGAGCAATGAACTAACACCTAAAAAGAGAATCCAAATTTGCATTTCTGATCATGAGTGAAACATTGCCATGTTTGTTGCTGACTTCCCCTGCTCAGAGGGGAACTTGAGGTCAGGCTTAAAATAAGTACCTCTCTAGAGTTCACTGAAGGAACCAAGCTCTCGCCAGGTCTATGTAGACTCAAGAAGTAAACACATATCTTCAAGCACATAAACTGGACCAGACTGTTTAGATTGTTCAGCAGTAAAACTCTGTGTTGTGTGTCATGCTGTCTGCAGCTAAGTTATTGACTATTCAACAGTATTAATGAGCAAGTCAGAAAGGTCTCCTCTTTATGGCCAAAAAACTGAAAATGTTCTATGTCTAAATCATATCACACTTCCTGCACTCTAGATTATTAAAAAAAGAGAGACTCTTTAAGAAAATCCCCGAGGGCACAGGCTCTTCAAATCCAAGAGATTAGTGGGAAAGAAAAATAAGTACTAAATTCAAAAAGAACAATTTGCTCTCTTCTACAATGACAGCTGACGTGAGAGCTTCCAGCTGTGTCTGCCTCCGTAAGCCAAAATGGAGAGATTACAAGGCCTGAGAACCAGGAGGGGAATTTATATTACAGACATTAAGACATCTCTCTCAGGCGCTGTTGAAGGAAGTAATGTCACACAGTGCAGCCTCTCTGGCAGCAATGCATTTGCCACTTAAGACACACAATGACTGCTAGAACTGCTATGACAGAACAGCACTTGAGCGCTATTGTGCTATCCACACTCTGAGTGGACATGGTACCTATACAATAATCACCACATGCATTAGACACCCTGAAAAACAGGATGTATTTTTTTAAAGGAAATACAAGTCTTAAAGTCACCTTTCATTAACGGTGGTGCAGAATGATGTATATGCAGAGTTTAACCTTAACCTACAAGCAACCCACCTTTTTTAGCAACTAAAAGGTCAAAGTGGGGTTATTTATGATCCTCTCACATTTTCTAAAGGAACATCTGTTTTTATTGTCATTGCTTCGTTTTTCATTTTTATTCATGCTTTCATACTTACTTATACTGTTTCCTTTATCTATGGCACATAATCAAAAATGGGTTTAATGTAATTAATTACACTTCCACCAGACTTTTATGCCGTATTGGGCTGGATTGAAAGGGATTTGCTGCCTAAAACTTCACCCAACTGCCCTATTGCCAAGGCATTGTCCAAATATTCCTGAAAGCATCGAGTTTGTCCCTAGCCACGATATCTCTGAATGTTGTGCTAAGTCTGCTAGCCATAGTTCTCTGCAAAACATTACAATATAATTAGAAGTGGGGAGAAAATAAAAAACATAACATCTTTCTATACTTTCTTTGCCACAACAATGGGCCAATTTCAGAATTCATAACCATTCTTTTTTTTTTAACTGCTTAACCATTTCAGGGTCAGGTACAAGAGGCAGACCCTGGACAAGACAAGAATCTATCACAGGGCTAACAGAGAAATTATGCAATCCAATACCTGTGCGGAAAAAAAACTACAAAATTTCGTAAGAGATATAGATTACAGCAGGAAATATTTCATTACAATGGCAAAAATTGATATATAGCTGGAGTATAAATGGCCCCACTCAGTCACTTGAAGGTTAAACCTGTGTTTAAGGCAAGTCAAAAACACCATGGATGTGATTAGAAAGAAAGTTCAGTTCAGTTCAGTTCAGTTCAATTCAATTTTATTTATATAGCTCCAGATCACAACAGTTACCTCAAGGCGCTTTATATTGTAGGGTAAAGAACCTACAATAATTACAGAGAAAACCCAACAGTCAAAATGATCCACTATGAGCAAGCACTTGGCAACAGTAGGAAGGAAAAACTCCCTTTTAACAGGAAGAAACCTCCAGCAGAAGCAGGCTCAGGGAGGGGCAGCCATCTGCCGTTGGGGCTGAGGGGAGAGACAGGAAAGTGAGGCCTGACACCCTGAAAAGGAACGCTGAAAGTGGACTTCTTGATGTATTTTATGAGATTGTGACAGGAAGGAGCCTTTGGCAGCTAAACAGACACATATTTCTGTCTGAAGTTGGTAGAGAACAAAACAGAGTGAATAATACACTTGCATTCCAAAGGTGGAGAATTAGGGATATAACTGCTTAAATTAACTTAAAAAGTATCCAATAAGTATCCAGCTTGTTTGTGCTGCCACCAAGTGTACAAAAAATAGGCATAACTTTTGAATATGCACAGATTTTTTCAATATTTTTGACAAGGGACTAACTTTTTTTGCAAGTAAACAGAAAATACCAGATACAAAAATATATTCCATAAAATGTATTGAAAACTGTCTAAGGGGGATCTCAAGCATAGCCTAAAACCCGCAGTGGCTTCTGAACTCGCACAAAACCCAGAATTATGATTTCAGTGACTGATAAAGCAGGTGCCAAAATGCTAGCTTCACCCTGGCTTTACTTGCAGTAATATTATTGTATCGCAGTGGGGTCTTTGAAGCGCATTCCTTTCAGTGCAGCGCAGACTCAGGGGAAAAGGAAAATGAGAGGTTTAGCAAGCAACAGGAAAACCGCTATGAGAACACATTCCAGGCCGAGCAGACCCTGTGCGGGACAATAAGGGGTGGGACAGACCCGTGTACTATTTAAAAATCTGCAATCTTTCCTTTAAATCAGTGATACGGACAAGAACCAAAGTGTTCTCACATATTGGGAGAGGACTTGCTGGGGCGTTTGTGAAGGCGTCAGAAAGCGGAAGCAAGAAAGACGTCGGTGGTTCTACCTCTGGGTTTATCGCCGCAGATTTGAGCCGAGATCAGATAGGCTACTGCTTGTCGCTGTTTGTCCCTCGGTCGGGACTCAACCAGCTGCCAGTTTCTCTTCGTTTTCACTTCTTCCATACTTATTTTTTTTAAGAAGTGCGCGAAGCTGTGGTTTTCAACTGTAATTCGATGGGCGATTAGGGGGAGAGAAAAAATAAGGACGCACTTTTCTCAGAAACCGCGGTTGGTCGACATGAACGGCAAAGGATGTGAGTTGTGGAAACATCTGCAGAGAGCCGTTTAGACAAGAAGAAAACCGGGCGGTAAAAAAAAATGAAGCTGCTTGTATTTTAAAACAGTTTTCTGCTACTGCTTGGACCAACGAGAAACACTTGGAGGCGTCTTTGATATGGGAGACGTGAGGCGTTTGAATCTGTCAAGTTAAAACTCAAGTATAAAACAGGTAATGTGTGTGTATTTTCCTTTTATTCTACTCACAGATATATTAAGATGTAGTTTGTAGCACCGTAACACTGGGTTTAAAGTTACCTTTGACAGCGGCTTACGTCACTCCACGTGTTTCCAGATGTGAACAGGTGTCAAATGGCCGAACTTTGATGAAGTCAAATGTGTTTTAATTGCTCCATGATGGAAAGCGCAGCTTTTGTTATCATGGGTAATGTGTTTTATTGTGGCCTGGGGCATCCTCAGAGAGCTACTTTTATTTATCTCTATGCAACGGAGCACTGCAGTCAATTCAAGCACCCTACAGTAAATTGTGCTAAATTTTGAAGTTGCTCACGTTTTCCTGCCCCGCGTGTGTCACGTGTCAAATGTGTGCTGTTGTCATATTTTATTAACACTACCAGGCTCAAAACTCAATTATTAGTTACTTCTTACCTTAGACGTTAGGATTTAACATATCCTTTGTACTTGTATTTATATTATATCATCACCTAATAAATATGAATATGTGCAGACAGAAAACCCATTAGTAGGCCTGTAGTTAAAAATAGCTCACCCTTAACCAACTACGTCATTTAATTGATGCTCGCATGTTAATTTGTCTGATAGTAATGCAATCATATTTTAATGTGACAGTGAGAGGGAACATTGGGCTACTTCCTGAATTTTAAAAAAATATGCTTTACTAGTCATATCTTTGTACTTTAACTAAAAATACACCTTTCCTTTGGAAAAAAGGGAATATTCATTCATGCATGGCTATTTTTAATCAAATAAGCATATGGGTACTGCCTTGGCATATTCCTTGTGACCTTTTCTTCTTCTTTTTAGGGTGAAAAGATCATTATTTTTGACATGTGCAGAATGTGGCATATTTCTGGTTAAGCTGCTCTGCATCACAAAGATACATATATCTTACATATATCTGCATAGATTTGACCATAGTTCATCATAAAAGGGACACAGGATGTTGTGGGTGCTGTTGCTTTTCCCCTCAGTGTGCATTACTCATACCCAGTCTTCATGTTTGTCACTTTAATGTAATGTTTTCTCCTTCTTCTTGGGAAACAAAGGACACTTTCTGTGCACAGTATGCCTGAGGCCCAGTGGTATTTTTTTTTTTTTTGTCTTTTACGTTCTCAGAGAACCTTTTATTGTTGGTATGCATGTGAGAGGGACTGATTGAGCCATAAACCCTGTCAAACCTGTCTGCATCTATGAAATGAAGGCACAGTCGGGTCACGGTAACTAGCAGTTGATC
>VUQK01010145.1:44543-65980 GCA_015106715.1 Bujurquina vittata | reverse complement strand
TATTTTTTTTTTTTTGTGTTTGGTGGGTTGTTTTTTTTTTTTTTTTTTTTTTTTTTTAATTTATTGGGTTGTTTTGCAATTTTTTAATTATGACGCTCCTTTTTATAGGCAAAGGCAGGTATGGAGAGGTCTGGAGGGGAACGTGGATGGGGGAGAGTATAGCTGTCAAGATTTTCTCCTCTAGGGATGAGCACTCCTGGTTTAGAGAGACAGAGATCTACAATACTGTACAGCTACGACACGACAACATACTGGGTATGACAGCAATCCCTCCCAAAAAGTGCCACCTCAAAGAAAATCACTAAAATAGCAATATTTTCTCTGTTGGCTTTTAGGTTTCATAGCCTCCGACATGACATCCAAGAATTCCAGTACCCAGTTGTGGCTCGTCACCCACTATCACGAGCTTGGCTCGCTCTACGATTTCTTGCAGTACAGCAGCTTGGACCCAGAGAGCTGTTTGAGGATGTGCCTGTCTGTGGCCTGCGGCCTGGTCCACCTCCACACTGAGATCGTTAGCTCCCAGGAAAAGCCAGCTATTGCTCACAGAGACCTGAAAAGCCGAAACATTCTGGTAAAACGCAACGGACAGTGCTGCATTGCTGATCTCGGTAAGAGTTGCACCGAAGCCTGAGAAACAGCTATTTATTGTTGAATTTAGTAGTTTGTCTTTTGATCAGTCTTGTTTTCATAATAAATAATAAAGGTTGCATCTGTTGTTCCATGTTCACTCTTTCCTCAGGTTTAGCTGTCATACACTCTCAGTCCCATGACTACCTTGATGTGGGCAATAACCCCCGTGTGGGGACCAAGCGCTACATGGCACCTGAGGTGCTGGATGAAACCATCCGTGTGGATGTTTTTGAGTCCTATAAACAAACTGACATCTGGGCTCTTGGGCTGGTCTTCTGGGAAATTAGCCGCAGGACTGCTGTCAATGGTAAGGTCGCGGTCACCTATTTTTAAGTCTTTCCATTAGCAGAATTCATTAGCAGAAATATCTGGTCTAAGGTTAAATTTCAGGAACCAAATGGCAGTATAGATATAATATATCCACGGTTTTGTTAGGTTGTTAATGTATTACACAACTTGACGTGTTAAAAATTAGTTCTGTGTCATGTCGGTTTGTTGTGGTACGTAACAAGCAGTCAGTCCCATATCTCTCAGCAGTCCAGTGTTTTTCTAGTCTGTGTCTGCCTCTGCTATCCTCTCTCATGATTAGCGCTACAGTAATTATAAACAGTCTTATCTGGTGTCAGCACTCACTTGTACATAGTCCAGATGCCCGTACATGCAATTTTTATATGCAAGCACACACGACCGTGTGTGTGTGTGCGCGTGTGTGTGCGCACTTTGCGGCACACTCAGCGGGACTTCCAGATTTTCATCCCAGTGTAGTCACCAGGGAGTTCATATCTCTCCCTGTTCTCTTGTTTAGGGAAACGTACTTTACAAAACTCCCACTGCAGCCTGTCTCAGTCTCCAAGTGTGCTATTTCAGGCCTTATATGAAAAGACATTTATGTTCTGCAAATCCATGAAAAGATTAAATCACCACAAGTGGTTCACCTCATTAGGATTTTAATTTGGTAATTGTAGCATCTTTTCTCTATTGACCACCAAACTGAATGCTACTACCAACATCATTATTTCTGCTCAGAGGAACAAGTGAAAAACTGAATGACTGTTTTGTTTTGGGGGTTTTAGGCATTGTGGAAGATTACCGTCCACCCTTCTTTGACCTGGTGCCCTCGGATCCCAGCTTTGAGGAGATGAAGAAGGTGGTGTGTGTGGACCAGCAGAGGCCCAGTCTGCACAACAGACTCCATTCACACCCTGTAGGCCATTTGATATAATAAAACACACAAATAGACGCAAATGTACAATCATATTTTTGGGAGTGTGGAAATGTGATGCTTTACACTTGTTTCTGTGTTTCCAGATATTGTCAGCCATTGTAAAGATCATGAAGGAGTGCTGGTACCAGAACCCAACAGCCCGCCTCACAGCACTGCGAATAAGGAAGACTCTGTCCAAACTGGATCACGACAGTGACTTCAGCATTGAAAAACTCAAGCGGGACATCTAGACTAGAACCCGGATGAAACAGGGACACCAGACTGAAAATACCAGAAGGGATTTTGCACCACATGACAGAAAATCAAGTGCATATCATTAACATTTTGAGCTACTCACTCACATAGCAACCGTATCATATTAAAACATATGGCTTTGTGTAGAACCATCTAAAGTCTCTTACACCAAATGCAAAGCAAACTTTCATTGATTCTTAGTACCTCTAAATAAGAGGCCTGTGTTTATATTTATTGCCTTCAGCTAGTAAAAGTTTCAGTCAGATATTTCCAATTATCACAAAACAGTTAACATAGTTTTATCTGCACTCCGGCTTTTACTCATTGTTTAACTCCTCTTTTTGTTGTGACAGAATGGAAAATCATTTTCTTAGGTATGATGTGAACTTTCACAAAATGACCAATGCGCCTTAAATCAATCCATCCATCCTCTTCTGCGTATCCTGTTCAGGGTCGCATGTTCGCCTTAAAACCACTAATAAAATACAGGAAATATTTAAGTATTTACACTCTCAAGGAAAGCACATCACCTGCCCTTCAAATATATTGAACTTGAGCTATACATTTATTATCTACACATAAAAATATTGAGTTATTTAGCTGTAAATACTCATATTTTTTATGTAACAATTGAATTTGATGTCTTCTATCACCATTGTATTGTAAATATATTTCAGGAGAGATATTATTTTCTATTATTCAACAGTAAGACTATGTTAATGTTACTTTTTATCACACAATGTTTAAAACAAACTTTTTAATACATTTTTGTAAGCCTAAAATGTACCACCACAATCACTATGATCAGTAAAGGAATTCACATACATGTAATAATGTATATCTTGAATAAAGGATTGTATTTTTCAAATATTTGTGCTTTACGTTTGTTAAGCGCTAGTAACTGCAATTCTCACATTGGCCAGCAGAGGTCATCAGATAATAGACAAAAATTCACAATTTCTCAACGAACATGGGAGATTTACACTGTATTCACAGCTATTCAATCTGAGGACTTTAATTTCAAAACAATATATAGATCCTGTAATAAAGGGGAAAGCAAATGTATGTTTAAAATGAATGACTCCTTTCTGGTCATCAAAAGCATTGTTAGTTCAATCTTAGGATGACAGCAACTAACTGGTTTTAGCTTTACCCTCCATAACACAGTGTTTGATCAAATTTTGTCAAACGTTTCTCATTTGTCTTAAAAAAAACAAACGGATTTTTTTTTAAAAAGTGAACCATAGAAGCATCTAGTTTGATGTGCAGAATATCAGCTAGTCAAAGAGAATAAGAAAGGTCCAGTCAGGAATTAAAACTGTGCAGCACTTTAAAAACATTGCCCAGTCACTGGTGAAAATAAGGGTATCAGCTTTGTCCCCTCTGTGTAATATCAGCATGCCAATGTTTTCTTTCTGTATCTATCATGCTTGCTCTTCCTTTATCTGTTTATGTCTGTCCGTGTGTGTGTGCATGTGTTGTCTGTCTTCCTAGTTGTTGAGCAAACGCCAGTGAGATAATACTCCCTCAAAGTCCCAGTCTGTCTGGTCAGTCAGATGAAGAGCTGGTTATTTTTAACACTGCAGGGGGTTGTTGAAGTATCAGGGAGGCCAAACTCCGTGTCAGTGAGTGCAGAAGCTCATCTCACTTCTCCCTGTGTTTGCTTCCTCTGTGTAGTCCTTTTCACAGTGGGATCATCCCCAGTGGCTCTGTAGAGATGGAGAGATTTGTTCAGCAGACAATGCCCGCTGAAGAAATGCGCAGATAAATTGGACAGGGCCAATAATGGACAGATATAAAGCCACAGAGGAGGCCACGCAGACACAATTAGGCTTAGGGATAGATCGGCAATAGTGCTAGTAAGAGGACAGGTGATAAAAGCAAGTCCCAAATGCACCTGGTTGCAGGCTGGCTCACCTCTTCCTGAGCTACATTCTCAGTTGGAGGCAGATGAATGTGTTAGTATAGACAGGTTGGGTCCCTGAGGAAAGGCAAAATCCTGAATAGAGCTGGACCAAAACACCTTTTGCTATCTTTAGATGCCTGATTGTTTTACACTTTTGGACTAAGAATTGCAAGCAGATGTAGCTCTCCAGAATCTGATACAGTGGCTTAGATGTAATTTGAGATCAAGCAGACAAATAAGAAATAAAAAGTTCTTTTATACAGATTTGAACCAGAGTTACCACTAACGCTTTGATCGGGGAGCAGCTGACGAGCATACATTAGTCAGCTGCTGTTCCCCATAGCTGTAATATCAGTGAGGGATTTGTTTGGTAATTAATATGGATGGATAAACATTTGAGTGAAGCAGAGTATAACTAATTGAATCCCGGTAAATTTCAGGAAGGCCTAGAATCACCTCCACTCATGAGGTCTATGATCCAAACTATAATACATGATAAGATAAAGGGGTTTGTCACTCACACTCACTGTTCCAGTTCCATTTCCATTCGATCAATGTGCCTGCTCTGAATGTAAGCTTGGGGACTGCAGAGGATTCGATTTTGATAGAACACAGTGTTAACAGTCATGTCATTATGTCACAATTTTAGGCGTTTTTTTAAATGATCAACATGAAAACTGTGTTATTTTGTTTCATAAAAGGGACACCTAATGATTTTAAGTATTGAGCAATAATTCTAATGAAAAGCAGTTTGACCCAGTTAGATCCTTAAATAGATTTTTGTTCACCAAAAATACAGGCAAGCACACCCAAGCAGCACAGCGCAGCACATTTGATAACGATTCATTTATCCTGCAGCTGAAGCACAGGCATGAAAAAAATATGTAGACCTAGTTGTACTTTTTGTATGCACTGAAGCCAAATGTGGAATCATTTAGTCATATTTGAGGAATTAAAAAAATTATTTTATTCTGTTATCATTTTATGTCATGAAGAGAGACAATTTTCATTTTCAGAAATAATACAGACTGCCAGTTAGACTCAGTTTGTTCCCTTCCTTTCTTTCCTTTCACAAAATGCCCAGTTATGGATAATAATTTACATGAAAAATACATTAAAAAATAAACCTATTAAAACTGAATTGGGACATAAAAAACAGTGTATTCAGACAAAAAAAAAGAATGTCTGGGGAACATGGTCATACATCTTTGTTTCTAATAGATCAACCACCAAATGCACAATGTTAGCTGTATATTGACCTCAGAAGGCTCAGTTTGTTGATCTTTAAAATCATGTAAAACACACTGAGATCATTCATTGCTGGATATAAGATTTTACTTAATTCATTTAACATCAATGTGTAGGATCCTCATCCACGCAAGGGGAAACCATCATTTCACAGAATGGCCTTAATTTATAAAGTTTTATCACAAATAATGCACACACGGCTCGCTCCTGCCCTTTAGACGATGTGAAACTGGAAGAATGTAATTCGCCCTTTCTTTACCACACACAGCCCTGACCCCGGGGGCAGGAGGGGACGTGCAGCACGCAGCCCTCCCCTTTAAACTCGCACGTACACACCCCTTTAAACACGTCACTGGCTGGCTGGCAGGCAGGCAGGCTGGCTAGTATCTTGGCGGTGGTGGTGTGCGGTTGGACTGTGGTTGTGTTTCAGGTCTGGTCGTGTTGATAACGACACACTTCCGACGCATTTCATCGCGGAGAGATGGAAATGATGAAGAAATGGCTCTAAAACAAATCGCTCCAACGCTACTGGCCCTCCTCGGGCTGGTGGCCGTCGGTAATGGTAAGTTTCATCCGCGCACCTCTCCGGCTTTTGTCTCGATGTGTTTTCCTGGACTGGGCATCGCCTGTTGTCGCTAATCGTCATGGCGCTCTCTATCGCGGATTTGGCTAGCCGTATCTAGCTAGCGTCGACCTCAAAACCGCGGCTGCTGTTTGGCCGAACCGGCAGCTGTGCTGTTTGATGATTTTATCGATATTTATGGCTTTTAGCCTCTGACAAAATCAATTGAGCTGCTGTTGAACACGAGTAGCTAAACCCCCACAACAACAACAACAACATGGTGGGGCTCTGTTTTGAAGCATCAGCTTGCGTTTACTAGTTAAGTTAAGTAATGTGATGATGTTTTTTCTTTTATTTGATAAATACAAGAATAATATGAATATTGAGATTTCATATGGACGTGTCAAGCGACTAATCTGCAGGCTGCTGTTGATGCTGAGGTTAATCTCTGGGTGGCTGTTATGCTAACTTATTTACAAAACAGTGTTTTTCTGGCTTGTGACTGCTTATCACTGTTTGGCTTGGGGACACCAAATAATGATAGCTGGCTGGTTAAATTTGCGTAATGTGGTCAGTTACAGTTTCGTCACATGTTGTGGGGACTTTGTTCCACGCTGGAAGGAGAAAGGAGCCTCTGAATGAAGGCCTAACCTACTTTGTGCATGAAGATGTGTTTTGTTTTTTGGTTTTATTAGGGTAAACACTGGCAACTCGGCCATTGGTTTCCATTTGTAAGGCGTGAAAAGGGTGCTTAGTGCGCCCCTCCACCCCCCACGGCTGGCATAGGGCGACAGCAGCCGTACATTCAGCCATCCCAGACACAAGTCAGAGTTGAAGTCTGGGTTCATTGTGATGGAAATGTGGCAAGTGGGGTCTTTTGAGGCGCCAGTTACGGGCCTTCTTCAGTCCGAGTCCGCCCCATCTGCTGGAGCAGCTGATACCCAGCTTCACACAACAGTACTACATCGTAATATATTCAGCTAAACCACAGTGTTTGGCCCTTCCGCGCTCTAACTTTGTTCCAAACATCCTTCTCTTTCATTAGGCTTTATTCGGTTAGACACAGACATTCCTTGTTTTATGCAAATTTTTATTATCTTCCTGTGAGTTCTGTATCTTTGTTTCAACTTGCCACTCACTGGATACACATAGTAATTAAAAAAAAATTAAAAATTAGTCTTTATGCCAGAAAAAATATCTTGGCTTAATTTGCTGTCCATTGAAGGTATACTGTGCTAAACAATTGAGTCATCCTTCCAAGAATCATAAAACTGTTCCTCCCACGCTTGTTTAGATAAGGGTGCAGTTCACTAAGGTTGATCAGTTCATACAAGGCATGCTGGGAAAATTGTCACACCTGAGTGGCCAGTTTGTTTGTCTGGGTTACACCAACATTAACAGCAATGTGTGAGGTGGAGAGTGGGGGTGGGTGTGTGGCCAGAGCAGGCACACAGTCATAATGGGTCTGTCCATCTGGTAGGGTCTGTCATGAAAAGGGCCCATAGGTCTATCATGAGCTACTTTCACACCGTATAATGGATTACACCATGGAAAAGCTGAAACCAGACAAACCTGAAAGCTGCTACGCTGGAGCAGATTCCAGGCCTGTGCGGGTATGTTTTTGTGAGAATATGTTTTACTCACAGGTTTGAATCTGTCACGTGTTGTTGACTTCATGCGGATTAGGAGTCACTGGTGTTTTGGGCATTACATGTCTGCGTGACGCAGTCAGTCTGGGTAAATTGACCAAGGTAGAAATGTGATATGGGCACTGTCAACTACAGTGCCGCTAGGTAGGGTGCGTCCCTCCACTTCTCTCTACATTCTCCATCCCTCTTATATAAAAAGCTCACTGCTTTGTCAGAATTTAATCTGTACTTTGTTGTCTGTGGTCCCGTTTCTGCTTTCATTCACTTACTGCTATTAGGGTGTTGAAGAAAGCTTTAACTGGGGTTGTTTTCCATCTCTAGGTTAGAGGAAGGCCTTTGGATAGATGAGCTCCTGCTATCTCTTGACCTCTTAACTCACCTTTAGTAGCCCTTCTACACACTATCACCAGTCCTGGCAGAGTATTCTGTTTCCTGATGTGCCTCTATACCCCTCTTAAGTCATGGGATAAATAACCCTGCTCTATTTATCTGTTAAATGACCGCAGTCTGTCATTCAGACACAGGCCACTAGTGTTCCTTATTTTTTTGTTTATTTAATTCTTACACATACACCATTGATAGAACCACATTATCTACTCTATTTGCAATATGTGTTACATTGGATATCTTACGTCAAGTAAGGTATATTGCTTGATGTATGATATTCAATAGAAAACAAATAGAGCGGATGATGTGGATCAATGTTGTATGTGTAAAATAAATCAATAAATAAAGGAACATTAGTGGTATATGTCTTAAAGACAGAATGCATGAGATCAGTTTTCTGACTGCAACGCAGTGGGTGAACGTGAGTGTTTTCAGAATGTTCTTTTTGTTTTTTTCCTCGTTATGAGCAACAGAGACGCACAGCAGGCAACAGTGTGATTCACCGTGGCTTAGATCAGTGGATTGTAATTGCATGCATGCCTATACATTTATGCAACTGCATAGGTTTCAGACTTGTGCCGTCTTGGAAAAACAATGCTTGTCTATTCAGTCTGCTACTTATATGGGGGGAGGCTGTGGTGGTCATTAAGACACAAGGCAAAGCTGTTTGAGTGCATTCAGATTAATGAAAAGAACTGCGTGTTTGAAAGGTGGTTGTGACTTCAAACTACGAAACATACCTTCCTTTCAGTTTGTACAGGGAGCTCGCTGGACAAATGGTGCAGGTGCTTTTTTTAATGTCAAATTTGATGTGAAAGAGTTCAGGTGGTGGAAGTGTGAGCCATTCCGTTTGGAACATGCGTATACCTGCCCGTTAGATTAGAGCTGAGGGAATGTACAGAGAAAGGTTGAAACTTTGTGTATTCCAAGGTATAAGCCCGTAAGGAGAAGCGTGCGGACAGGGGAGGGGAGATTGACATTTGTATTTCTAGCTGGCTTGAGTTTGAAAAGTATAAAGTTGTGTTTTTCCCCTCGGTGTGTAGCAGTTGTTTAAACCTGTTCTAGATAGATGTTTTTGTCTGCCAGAACCCTCCAGCTAAATTGTGATCAAATGAAGTTACATCACATCCTCTGTATAAAATTTCAGGTTGTTTCCTGGCTCAGACACCACCTCCTTTACAATCTGTGTTTACTAACAGTTTCCATAATGTGGCACTGAGCCAGTCAGGGTCAGGTCAGGTCCAGGGTGGTCTAGTTTTCCTTCCATAATGACCAGTGTTGTTAATGACCTCCGTTGGCCCGGAGGCAGAGAGCCCTAATTGCTACAGCAGACAGCATAGCCCCTGACTGACCCAGCATCTCCATTACTGATGCTAGACCACAAGAAATTACTATCACTTTAGAGCCAGACAACTTCTTGGTTGCCTTCTTCTCTGACTTCAATTTACTCTAAAGCGGTAGTCTGTGTTTAAAGCTTTTTTTTTTTGCATATTGGTGATAAAATTGCTTTTGTTTCTGTGCCATATCTTAAACACAAACATAAAGAGCTGTGATTGTCAGTATTCCCAGACAGACCTGATAGCTATGTGAATTCATGTCTATAGAGCTGAACCTGACACCCTTCCTCCATTACATGTCTCTTTGTAGATGTTTGATTTTTGGTTTTGTGTGTGTGTGTGTTTTTTTTTTTTTTTTTTTTTTTTTTTTTTTTTTGTTTTTTTTGTTTTTTTTTTTTTTTTTTTTTTGCATGAGCCTGCCAGCCTATGATTTTCCAAGTTTTTTTTCAATGGGAAAAGTAAATCGTCTCACATTATTACTTTATATGGTAGATCAGATTGTTTGAAGCATGCATAAAATGGTAAAGTAAGTTTTCCAAAGTTAAATAGACGTTATGTTAAATGCACTGTTCTTATGTAGCTCTACTTAAGCACTAAACATCAAATATAAAATATATAATATAGATTTAAAAAGGTATAAATCTGATGAAAGAGAGTTAGCAGAAGTGCACAAAAATCACTACAAACTGATCTTAAATTCTAATCAATCACTGAGTGTTGTAGATAGATATTAACTACAAACTGGCTCGTTAGATTATTGTGTGTTGTAATGATTATCTGTCCTATTCTTACCTGCAAGCCATGGACATGATAACATATGCTGTGTCTCATGCAGTACTTTCCACCCTCATTATTGTGAATGCATCACATTATTAAGTCCAGGTATGCATGTCATGAGATACTCTTTGAGTACTTAAGTGGGAGTTTCAGATAGTAGGGTACACTTATACTTACTTGTAAGGTAAATACCTTAGAATAACTACTACTACTGTGATGATCTGTGAAGTCCCATTATGAAGCCTCAAGATTGCCATTGCCATCTTGCTGTTTTGAAAGCAGATATGAAGAGTGAAACTTAATGATCATTAGCTAAAGACTTGTCAGTCACAATTCATTAGCCAATGAGCATACTCTGGATAATTCCACATTCAGACATTTAGAATGATCAAATTTTTAAAGTAGAATTAATGTTTTGTTCCACATGACCCAAAATGAGTGACTGAGCCTCCTCAGAAAAGTATCTACAGAGGTCAGGGCTGAAGGCTGTTTTCCTATCCACTTCTTAAGAGGTTTCTCACATGACATCATGTGCACATTGGTCAATACTTATCCGTCATCCTCAATATGATACAGCCACTGGTTGCGAGGGAAGAATTTCTATTCCCTGACCGGCAAATGATTGCTGGAGGTTGCTGGCTGTCGTCAGGGGAAATTAGTCGTAAATAGGGTGCTGCACCAGCAATCTCATTGTGATTGCTTTGGTTGTTAGCGGACTTCCACATTTGCCTGTAGTTTTGAGGGAAGCAAACACATGCGAACTTCTCACTGAGTAAAACTTTGAAAAGTGCAATGCAAACCAGAAATTGAGAACATTCACTTTCAAAGTAGAAGTTGTGCCTCAGGGTTGCAGCCAACACATTTACTTTGAAGCTGAACAATCTTTTCTTCACGTTTGTGTTGTTCTTTTTACATGTTTCGGTGTATTCCATGCAAACAACAGGCAATGGCAGCAATCGCAGGGAGGTTTCTGCCAGCTGACTGGAGAACATACGTTCTTCCCTCATGGTTGCCAAAGAGGCACTGACCGGTCTCTAGGCCTGTGTGACTGGGGCTTTAGCAATCAATTTCATTCCAACATACAACCTTCCATACACACATTAGATTTGAACTTAGGGCTAAAATAGCAGGAGAAAGATTAACGAAAAGCTAATCTATAAAAATGAGTTTTCAACAGCTATCTGAAAACTCATTTTTATAGTTTTATACATGGCTGTGGCTCAGAAGGTAGAACAGGTTATCTACTAAACAGAACCCCAAGTTGCCCTCCAATGTAACCGACGGAGTATGAATGTGTGTGTGACTGTTAGATAAAAAGCACTTTGAAATAGTGCTTGTCTGAATGTGTGTGTGAATGGGTAAATGCAAGCGTGTTGTATAAAGTGCTTTGAGTACTCAGCTAGAGTAGAAAAGTGCTATAAAATAACTAAAACAAACCACAGAATCGGATGAGGAAGGCTGTTCCAAGGTTTAGGCACTACAACCTCTAAAGTTTATCAGAAAGGCTGACTGCTGTAATAAGGTCTCCAACCTGGCCATGTAGGGCTTTTTTTTATGTTAATACAAGTTTGAGTCAGCATGATTCAGAATTTTACTGGAAGCCAGTCAAGGGAAGCCAGAATCAGGATGTGTGAGCACTGACTAGTTTTTGTAAACAGCCCAACGGCTGCATTCTGGAGCAGCTGAAGGCTGGCTGAGGACCGAGAGAGGCATGTGATAAGTGAGTTACAATAATGAAGGTGAGATCAAATTAAAATGTGTATTGAAAGTTCCAGAATACTGGGTGAAAGTAGAGGTTTGATTTTTGCAATGTTTCTTAGATGAAATAAACAAGACTGAATGTGTTTTGAGATGCAAGATTCAAATTTCAAATGCTGGTCAAAAATAATACTAAGAAGATGATTTGATAGTCGATGTAATGACTGAGCTCCTAAGAGAAGTTATCAGAGCCAAACACAAGAATCAGATTTTTGCCAGGACTGAGATAGAGAAAATTTTAATTAGTAAAGACAGTGAAGCATTTGCTGAGGTAGAAGAGGCTGTTGAGATTGTTAGGCTTAACAGAAAAGTACAGGTGTGTATCATCAGCATAGCAATGGTCGGCAATGCCTTTGAAGCTGTTAAGTAGATGTCTCAGAAGTAACATATATAAAGAAAACAGAACTGAACCAAAGATGGAGCCCTGAGAGACCCCACATACAAGTGATAATCATATGATAGGCTGCCTATCGATGCCTATTTTAAGCTACAAATTAGGCTACTATTTTAACTAAATGCCCTTGAAAGAGCACATCTTTCCATAGATGAAAATCCAATGACATTAACAAATCCTCCAGTGTAAAATGTGAAATTATGCAGCTTAATCACACTGAAAATGTAATGCAATGCTTTTTGCTTACAAGTGTGCCAAACTTGCATAACATAACTCAGCAAAGACTTATGAGCAATTGTACAAACTGTGTGTGCAAAACATGTTAGTTAACCGCAGACTACGCCAGCTCATCACCAACACTGTGAATAGACAGAAGGACCTCTCACCTTATGTGATCTGTGTATATCCTGTAGGCTTGTCATGTCATCTGTTGGTAAATTAATCATTAAGTCCTGCTGCTGCACTGGCCATCGTGGCTTCCGTTTTTCTCAAGCTGAGCTTCAAGCTGTTCCAGGGAGAGAATGAAGCATGGAAAATTTACATTAGGGGGAGAAAAAAAGAAGTGCGGTGGGTACAACATCTCTGTGTACAATGGGTACAATGGGTACAATGTTGCAAAATTACTTTTGCAATAAGGATTCTGTCATTGTCCTTTCCTTGTTTTGTTTTTGTTTTGATTTTAGCATAATTTTTTTTACCAACTGTTAAACATTTGCGTATCCAAGAAATGACCCAAAATTTGACATAAAAGGATGCAGGAGCATTTGTGTAAAATTAGGATCTTATCCACAGGGCGTCTTCTGATGTCTTTGGTCCCTGGAGACTCTGCAGCAGATTTAATCTCTATTCCTGTCCTCCCTGCTGCTGCACACAGATGGTTATGTTCCTTCAAATTATTTTAAAGGTTCCTTGAAAGGAACTTTAATCAAAGTGGACAGTGTAACCTGTATAAAAAAAAAAACACTTTTTTTATTAGTATTGTTATTTTCTCTCCATGTAAATTATTTTTCTTTCCTTTTTTTTTTTGACTCTTTCTTGCTTACAACAGACACACACACACTCTGTGGGAGTTGGCTGGCATGGTGGCTGAGCGTGTGTGATGCCAAGGCTGCAGCCTGGTGCGGCAGTAACGGTGAGTCATAGCTAGCAAGAACACAGCAAGTTGCCGTGGCATATCATCATAACACACACACACACCTACACACACACACACACACACACACACACACACACACACATGCATACACACTACAGGGATCCAGACATGATAGAAACCAGGTGTGGGGCAGATGCAGTGGCTTCCCAGATGCACATTAGAATCAGTAGTTAATTTGTTTTGATGAGTTTTCTCTCGCCAACTTTCTCTTTGTATGTTTTGATATATCTCACTCCTCTGTGTGTTTATTTTTTCTTCTCTGTGCGCCCTTCAAAGTTACATAAATTCATACCCACTCAAACACCAGCTCTTCAACAACACAATCTTCCCATAAAGACAGGAGCACCATCAGCTAAACAAACAAAAAGCAGAAGATGGAACTAAACCTCCTGGTCATTTCTTTGTTTACATATTTTAGGAGATGGTAATGGTGTGCTCGGTTGCAGAAATCTATGGTGGTGTGCCATGTGCATAAATGTGTGCGTGGTTGTTTTTGACTCAGTGCCTGCATGCATACGTCAGCATTCACAGATTGCGTTTGCATTAAAAGCCCCCATTAATGATGCAGAGATGTGATTAGATGGAGAGATCAGTGGCTGTTCTCTTACCGCCAATGTTCAGGCAACCCGCAAAGATCAGCTGGGTGGGGGCACGGCACCGTTCTCCTGACTTCAAGCCTCATTGGACTCTAATGTAGTATGGCGAGCCTCAGTGCAGATCAGGTAGAGGGACAGGATGTACTTGCAAATTAAAAAGTTCTTTAGTACGTCAGATAATTTGAGAATTGTGAAAGCAGTTGCCATTGATGTATGATCATAAAAATGACTCAGACATTTTATTTCAGGTCTTAATGACAGAACTGAACAATGAAAGTCTTATTCATCTTTTGGCTGCACCCCTTGGGTGTCACCACAGTGGATCATCTGCCTCCATCTCACCCTATCCCTTGCATCCTCTTCTATCACACCAACTCTCAGCATGTCCATAAAATCCCTACACTCATCTTTCTCTCATCCTCTCTTGCTGCCTCCAAACACCACCTCCTCCTTTGTCTTTGCCCAACAGTAGCAGAGTTTCCAATGCAACTCTGCTGGTCAACAAGCACTGGGGTCGTTACCCCAGCTTGAACTGATCTGGCGTGGAAATCTCATTCTTGATGATCCACATATTTGATTTGGCAAAGATCTTACAATGAATGCCCTTCCTGATGCAAGTCTCTCCATTTATTCAGTCTTGGGACCAGCACTACGAGGATCCTCCACCCCAATGGCTGGGCTAATTGAACAGTGAGTGTGCTGACCTAAAACTGGTAAATCATTGAAATGCAAATGGTTATCTAACACCAACTGAATAAGAAGCGTGATACGCTCAGAAAAACATATAGGTTCATGTAGGTTGTGTCTTTTGCATCTTTACTTAGAAACCCTTCAGGTGGAGATGCACTAGGGGACCGTGGGTGAATGAAAAACTGCATTCCTAACAGTTCTCTGTCTCTCGCTCCTTCTCTTTGCTCCTTCTCTTCCCTGCACACACACCTGATCCCACCTGTGCGTGCTATTCTACACCTAGCAGCAGGCTCAGGAGAGCTCAGGCAGGTGTAGTATTACACAACTGACACACTTTACCATTAGCTACAGCGTTTAGTTTGCACTGTTTGGGAAGTTCTGTGACTGCTCTGCTGAACTGCTCTCACTTTGCTGGACGTTGAACCTATGAATGATATTTAACTTGGTGAGTTATTGTATAATACTTTTTTTTCAAGTTAAACTAAAAAGAAATTGCTGCTAATCATAATCATCAGCAATTTTTGATGATTATACAGAAAAGGGGTCTGAAGTAACTATGAGTGTAAGTGCAGGGATCCAGTGCGTGTCACTCAGCATCCCCGTACAGTTGCAGAGTAACAGATTAAGTAAAAATGATGTATATCAAAATCTATCAAAATAATTTTTTTCTGTTTGTTGCACTTGGCAAATAACACGATTAGAGTGTTCGGATTTGACTCACGGCTGCTTTCAATAATTCCAAGAGATGGATGAGAGATGGAGCAACAGAAGGGTGAAAAAGTGTTAGACAGAATGATAGATGGAGCAGGCACACAGGAGGCATGTTCACTGGATACAAGCCAAACTTTCTGTCAGAAGGGCTAAACCCAACAGGGAGAGCTTTCTCACATCCCACCCTGGAGAGTTTTAGCCTCTCCCATACATACTGTATGCCCTACCTCCTACTTTCAGTATCCTTCATTCTTCCACTCGCTTTCCTTCTCTTTTTATAGCTCTCTCCTCCCCTGATTTTCCTCAGTCTGTCTCTGCTCTTCACGTCTCTCTCGTCCTTCTCCTGCTCTCATCCGCTCTTCACAAAGGTGATGACAGAACCTCCCCGGCATGTGCTGCACAAATGAACCTCCAGGGCCTCGAGACGCGCACCAAAACACATCCACACCCGAACACATGGTGAATGGATAAAGTCAACTTCACCGCTCTCACCTGAGTGCAGGAATATTCCATATAGTGAACATAAAGTGAAGTCAAGATGTCTTGCACTGCAAGAAGGTAGTATGTAATGCTCTAGTTGTTAAGCTAAATACAGCAGGGTGATGTTTTGCTCTGTAACTCAAAGTGCAGCTCCCTTCAAGATGTATGTTTCGGCTGTGTCTGGACCGGTGGTGGCTGGTGACTCAAAAGACTGGGGGAAGTCTGGAGCAAAACCAAGCCACAGACTGATGTGATTTTACACCAGTTGGCTTCTCCGAGAAGCAGTAAAACAATGGCTTACACGATTTAATTTAAACTTTGTGGTTGCTTATGTGTCAAAAGAAGCCTGAGAGCCCAACGAGGGGTGACACCGCAACCAGTATGTTACAGTGGGAGCTTTACACAAAGGTCTCTGATTTAATGACAGTCTGAACAGCAAAAATGAGGATCGTTCCAGGTTTGTCTTCTACTATGTTAGTCTTAGCCCTTTTTTAAAAAAGTTTTTTAGTCTTTTATGGACTAGTCTGATTCAAAGTGGTATGAAACTTTAGCTCATAGGAGCCTTATGGAAAGCAAGAAGTTTTTCATCTATCTTGAAATTATTTGTTTTTTTAAAATGATTGTTGGAACTCAGAGTGTGCATTCCTACTGTTCACGTGACTGTGCTGATGAAAGAATTCGTGTACTCTGATTACCTTTCTAGTGTTTCTGGATTATGTCTTGCAACTGCGTCTTCTAACAACGCGCGCAGACCAACTCCAGTTCAAACCACAGAGCTCTAAACACAACTAGCAAGCAACTGTCACTGAATATGCAAATGTTTTCAACAAGATCATGAACAGGACCATTTCTGGAGTATTTTAAACTGGTGAGCAGCAGGGGTAATGTAGAAAAAGATGCCTCAAACTGACTCACTAAAATCCAAACCATGCATATTAAATCAATATGATTTGACACAGGGCTCCGTGAAATGCCAGATACAATTTTATTGCCAGAGAGTGTTTTGTTTCTTCTCCAAGCAAATAATGACTGCATTATCTGGCCAAAATCTGCACTTGTTTTCATTCTTAAGCCTGTGGGAGAGTGGTTTTCTGTTGGACCAGGCTGCAAGCATTAGTTAAGGCCATACACGTTTCACTGGGTGTGGTTTGATGAGAAAGTACGAAACTCAGCATTGCATCATCACTGCGTGTATCATAACCTTTATGTTATGAGGTGCTGACCACTGATTATGTCCTGCATATATACGTTGTGTGCATATATCATCTGAAACATGAGTTTCTGTGGATCAGTTTGGGTGAGCGTGCGCATTCATACATCAGAGACTGTTCATGTGTGTAACATGTGTTTCTCATTGGGTTTCACTGGTCTATCTGAGCCAGGTTCTCACCTCTAAAGCCTCTGGGTGTATGTCTGGAGGGTGATGTGAGACAAGTTTGAAAAATAAATTGTTCTTACTGTGTTGCAAATGCAAAGAAGAAAAGTGTTGTACTACTCATTGCTTTAGGCTAAGTTAGACAAGCTCAAACTGTATCACTGTGCTTTGGTACACAAAATATAATGCTAGGTGGAGTCGAAGGTAGAGTCTTCAGTGGGTATTATAATTTCAGCTTATTCTGCTTGGGTCCACTTGGGTCTGAGTGACGTGTTCACCGTCTGTCCAGATTTCTGCCTGCCTGCCACATTTTTGTGACTGTGAGGACTCGTGTTGACTTTTCATTATAATGCACCAACTACGTATGCAAAGGCAGCAGCCTTTAGAGAAGTATAACAGGAATGATTACTCAGCCGTGGTGTCCCCAGCTGTTCATGTCTGTGCCCGCAACAGAGTATAATCAAGACTTTACTATACCTCAGTGCCTGAAACTGAAAGCTGGACTTTTTGCTCCTCAAAAAAAAAAATTAAATATTAAATATTTGCATTCAAAGTTGCGGTGATTGTGCATCAATGCACAGATGTACATTTGTGCAAATCTCTGTGACTTCAGTGCAGATTTTCACAAATACAACAGCAGTATTTGATATCCCAGTAAGGGAACATGTTAGGTCAGCGCAGTCCGGGCCAAGGAGTTCAAAGCTGTAAAATCTCATCATATATAAATTGAGTGTTCTGAAAGGCTCCTTGACTTATTAAGGCAACTTCCTCGATAATTCGTTGATGGAAAAAATGATAACACTGTTGCAAAATGTTTTTTATGCAGCAGTTTGGACCTGAAAACTTAATCTGCCAGGAAAAAACACAGTAACCCGGGACACCTCAGTTAGAAAACCTTCAAAGAGTTTTTAAAAAATTTTGCGTTCCTATATTTTATCTCTCTTTGACGTATTGTGGTCTGGGGACTGTAGGGAGGACATGTTTGGCTGCAGTTGTAACAACGACAGGAAAATTCATTTCTGGACTGTCAAAGACGTTTGTTCTCCTTGGCCCCCCAAGTCGACAGCGCGGTCCAAGGTCTCTTTTCTCCTTTCCTTTCCTTCCCTCTACACAGTCCCTCCTTCCTCACTTTCACCCTGCCTCTGATCTCCAGTCTTGCCCTTGGCTGACACATCCCCTGGATTTTGTGTGTGTATGCATGCAGGAGAGTGAGCAAAAGAAATTCCTCAGTATGGCCCAGGAGCTATGTGCTGTCACACACTTCCTCCCTGTAGCCAGAGCTTTGAGAAAAGGGAGAGGAGAAAGAGGAGGGAGGCCGACCCACTACTTGAAATACTTTTAAAAAGGTGCACAAGTAGATAGAATACACATAACAGGAAAATTCCACCTGTACTGCAGGTGAATGTTTAAGCCAGATAATGTTTTTGATTATGAGCACTACTGTTGCACAGTAACTCCTTTTTAAGACTGAAACATACCAGTGAGGCCCCCACATGTCATTTTATCTGCTTGGTGTTGATCTGTTTCTATGTATAGCTTTAACCCTCAACTCGCTACATTATTGCAGACATATAGCTCAAAATAATAATGTTTTTGTTTTAAAGAATATGTAATCTTTTAACCCAATGAGGTGAAACACTTTTTGAAAGCATCAAACTATCTGTTGTTAACCCAGCAGTTGGACATTTACAGAGCACTTATCTGTAAGATGCGCTCAGTGTTACTCCCATTAAAAGTTCACCAGTCTGTTTTCCTGCTTTGGGGTGTTGATCGTGTTTGGAGGTCTTTGGGTTAAAAAAGCTTAAAGATTAGACAGTGTCATATAGCAGAGGTTTAGTATTAACTCCAACGAGTGAAGTAATCACTTCAAAATCTATTGACTAAAGACTAGATGGAGCATTAAGGTAGATCATCTTTTAAATGGTCACAAACCTGAATCAAACACCAGTGCAATGCAACAGGGCAGCACGACTCAGCACAAATACCTCATACCAACTGTCAAGCATGGTGATAGAGGGGTGAAAAGTAGTTGTACAAGCCAATGAGTTATGGTGTGTACTTAGTTTTTCACAGGACTGTGAACAACTGGAGCTTGCTTCTTCTATGACCCATTTCTGTGATCGAGTCCTGAATCCCACCTTCAAGGATGACCAGCACTGCTGAAAAGTTTGGATTTCACCATCTTACAGTGCAGCCTAAAGGGCACCAAGGGGATTCTGACCACATTACAGCCCTATGCTTCCTCTTTGAGATATTCAGTCAAATAAAATAAACAATGCTAAGAAATATTTTTATTTTTATTTTTTTCTTTAAAAAAATTAATAAATAAATTGCTTTCTTTTTCAACTTATTTCTTTATGAGACTGGACAGCTGACATGTCACTTATCGGATTATTGTTTTCTATATCATTCATCACAATGAAACACAAGAGCTTCGATCTTAGCACATAACTTTTAAGCTGCGTTTTTCAGCACAATCTAAGCGTGCTACACTTTAAAAAAATGAATAAATAAAAATCAGGTGTTCTTGTTTATAAGGGAAACTCCTCCAGAGATGGAGATGTGGATTTAGGTGATGTAGATCACCCAATGTTTATTCTCTTTTTATTTATGTACATTTTCAAGTTAAGGATCTCCATTCTGAATCTAATTGCACACTAACAATGCAGCGAATGGAAATGTGCACCGTTGTGGAAATGACTGACAGCTCTGATATCTGTCCAGTTTATCTCACACTGGATGATTTTTCCCAGGAAAGGCCAGTCCAAAACCAGATGCTTTGGATGTTTTGGTCAACAATTTACAAAGCATTTATATACTTCATAATTCAGTGACAGCATCACTTATTTACATTATAAACACTGCAGACTTTATGACATGTACAGCCATTAAATTCTTTATGTAAGCCAGTTTGGGTGTTTTGGCCAGAGAATTGTTGTCAGGTCCAGAAATTGATGTGGTGGGGGGAGGGGGCACAAAAAGCTGCAAGCAAGATGTGACTTCCATTCATTTGAGCTGAGCTTAACGACTGCTCGCCCTAATATGGTCAAAGACTCAAGAATTGAACTGTTCGGCTCGCTGGGTTCAAGTGCCTGACAAAGTGCTAAGGCATGCCAGCTATGGTAGCTGCTGGAGGTCCTGCACAGGTTGGAGGTAGCATGCCTGATGTGATGTGTGTTTTACAGTCTAATTAAGGAAGTGTGTGTGTGCGTGTGTGTGTGCGCGCATGGGGCCACTAGATGTGCCTTGAGCTATGAACAACACATCCACTTAATGAGATTAATATTTAACCAGTGTGCTTATTCGCTGGCACACACCTTTAATAAGAGAAAAGCACACATACACACACACACACACACAGGAGTGAGTGAGGAAACTGTGTGTATCTCTGTGTGTCCCTGTAGGGGGGCACTGACTGTTGATTTACCTCATCCAACAATTACCTCTCAAAGGTGGGAGGAATTCCAGAAATGAGGAAAAGTTGCGTTCCACTCCATTCACTCTTAGCCTTTCCTCTCATAAAAATACCTGAATTAGTTGAATTAGTTGGCTAAACTTCTCTTGTGTCAGACCCCATCTCGTGCTCAAAGGTCCACCTGTCATTCTGAGTTATGTGTTGCTCCTTAAAACCAGTTAATTTTACTGTGCAGGTATACGAAAGGCGGATGTAGCCATTTCGTGGACTGTTGTTTTGAAGTCCTGAGGTTGACATTTTTGCTCTCATCACCTTGGTGGTTTTGAAAATGGACATGACCATATTTGGACATGAAGGCAGAGCTGGAAAGCTACCACTAACTAGCTGTCTTGGTTAGCAGGTTGCAGTACATTCATGCATAGAGCCTATTCAGTGCTCTGCATGTGGCTCATTTAGATAGTCACAAATACACAGCAGTAAGTGTACAGATTAAAGTTGCAACAAAAGCGATGTCATATCCGCTGGTGCAAGCTGCACTTTGGTGTCGTTTGAGCCGGTTGTACAAGTCTTAACTTTTCTAACCTCCCACTGCCAGTGCAGCCGAGTTGAAGACACGAGTTTTTTGCAGCCATTTTACTGATATATCAGTGCAGAAGCTCAGAGATTCACAAATTATACATAGGGAGGTGTCGCAACAGTTTGAAAAGTTCTGGAAAAACAAAATTTTGACAAAACCTGCAATTTCTTTGTTTCTGGTTTTGACTTCTTTTCCTACACCTACACCTCTCTCTCTATAAGTGCCGTTTTAAGTTGTTTTTTTTATATATCTATCTATATATATATATATATATATAATATATATATATTATTTTTTTTTTTTTTTTTTTTTTTTTTATATTTTTTA
>VUQK01010145.1:0-22016 GCA_015106715.1 Bujurquina vittata | reverse complement strand
CACACAGCCCGTTTCCCCTCTGGGAGCATGCACACACGTAAAACAGGGAAACACACAAATACACAAGTGCGCACACATGCACAGTTTAGCTGACAGAGGATTTTTTTGTGTGTGTGTGTGTGTGTGTGTAAACCTGCGAGTTGACAGCATGCTTTTAGTTCAAACAAGGTTATGTTACGCAGTGTGCTCCCTGTGCCATACTAGCAGATTAGTAGTGCTGCACGCTGAACTCAACATCTGGCTGTGGATTTTTTTTTTCTTCTCACATCCAGTAGTGTGTAGTTACGGTGAACATGTTCATCTCACTTCAGTCAGAAACGACTGCGGTCTCACATATTTTCCTATATTTTCTTCACGGCAGTGCACAGCAACAAACAAAAGTTTGTTCATGTTTCCATTGCTCCTGTCAGGGGAAATTAACCAAGGCAAACATTAACATTTACAGTCCCTGTGCTGCCTCCTTTTATGTGGAGAGATTTAACAGTCGGGCGCCTGTGACTGGAGAAAGGTTGACATGTTTGGCCCGCAGAAGAAGGGAGCGCGTTGCTGTGCGTGCAGTCATTCTCCACTGATATCCTCCACCTGAATAAAAAAATAAGCCCTCCTCCCTTGTTTATCCTCTTTAATTAAAAAACAAGCTGCAGATGACTTGACAAAAATCTTATTTACATGTCTCCATCTTCAGGTCCAGATGTATTTCGCCTGCCTGCCAGAAGACAAGGTGCCGTACGTGAACAGCCCAGGAGAGAAGCACAGAATCCGACAGCTCCTATACCAGCTTCCGCCGCAAGACAACGAGGTAGAGATAACGCGGGAACGAAACATGAGGCCAGAGGAGAGAGATACGGAGCTTAGCGAAGAGAGGATAAAACTAACATCCACATCTGTGCCACGAGTGACACTAGCAGTCGTGGCGCAGATGTGTCTGCTGCGAATTTAAGTTTAAGCTTGTAAAAAGCTGCATTTTCTTGCGTTTTTCATTCTGAGACAGTTTTCGAGTGCGTTAACAACAGTTTTTACTGGCGCTCACATCTAACTAAACTAAAGCCAGCAGCTGCGTAAATCCTACGCAATCTCGCAGTGCTTTTGTAGTAAAGCTGAAACAATAGCTACATTCCCTCAAGCCTGTCCACAAAAAAGAAAACCTCCTGTGACAGTAAAGTGCGAGGCAGCCTCTTTCTATGTGGCTTTATGGTGTGTAAACCAGCACTCCTTTCACATCTGTGTTAATAGAGTTTACATTAGACAATATGGTGGAGTGTTATCACCAACATGGGGGACAGAGGTGGTCTTTATACACACACACACGCACACACACGCACACACACACAATAGGTACACTCAACACACACTCAAATGCAGTGTTTGACTGAGCGGTTTTATGATGTTTGTTGGCAGACCTGGTGGTTGGGGAAGCAAACTATCTGAGGATTCCTTGCGCAACTGTGGTTAGGAAGGATAAACGCTTTGTGTGGACCTGTGTGTGTGTGTGTGTGTGTGTGTGTGTGTGTGTGTGAGAGAGCTCACACATCATTTACTGTTGTTTAGAGAACGACCGAGCTGGTTGTTAGGACAGTCTCGGTCCTTTTTTATCTGAACCTTCATCACCCTCTCTAAACACAGAGGGAAGGGTTTGTGTATCGCTCATGCCATCCTTTCAACGCAGCCTTGAGGGGAATTAGCATTAATTAACCCCTTTTGCAGCCATAAACGGACTCTCTGTGATACTTTTCCCCAAAGTTGCACACAAAGATGAAAGCCAGAACGTCAGCAGTAATTGGTGGATGTCTCGAGATGCCGTCTCGCATCGTAAACGGCTTCCTTTTAACCATAAGTTGACCTCTGTTCTTTTCTTTCATCAACTCATCGCTCTTCTCTGTTTTTTTCTTTTTTTCCTTTCAACAGGTGCGTTACTGCCACTCTCTAACAGAGGAGGAAAAGAGGGAGCTCCACATGTTCAACACTCAGAGGAAGAGGGAGGCACTGGGTAGAGGAACACCCAAGGTCCTCCCCCGAGCTCTGCAGCACACCCGCTGTGAAAATGTAGGTGCTACACATGGATACTCATGGCCACACGTATACAGGCATGCCGCAAGTGCACACGAAGACCACTCGCATCACTTAGCATTCACACAGCCACATGGTAATCATTTACAGGGAAACCAACTGGTGGGTCTTAAGTTATTTATATCATGTGCTACTAACATCCTCTGTCCTTTCCAAAATGCCTGGCAACCCAAGGAACACTCCTGATTGGCTAGTGTAGCAGTTTTAATCATGGACATAAACTTCCTTGTTAGGGCGAGAGGGGAAACAAGGAAATTGGGAGGCTCATGTTTAAACCGAGTAGACAAGCTAGTTCTTCATGAGGAAATCAGCCAATTTCCTCCTGCCCCTCTATAGCCCAGCATGACAGACTGCAACAAAAATCCAAAGGTTAATAAGTAATTCTTCATCCATCCATCCATTCTCCTCAAATCCAGATTTTCTTCCAAAGCAGTCACAGTATGTGGTGTGTGATTCCACATTTACTGTTTGTTTACAGTATATGCAGCTGGTTTTGACTCTATGCAAACATGGAGATAGTTTTTTTTTTCCGGGGGGGTTTGCCTTTATGTGGACAGGCTAAAGATTTTCGCATGATTACTTGTAATACTTTCTGGAAAGTTGAACTTTTGGGAAAAGAGACACCTTGGTTCCATTTTCCGGCTGAAGTCACACGGAGCAAACACAAAAATGGGAACAATCCAAAAACCCGACCTCTGTTTTATACCGCTCATTTGGTGATGTATAACTTCTAGTGCCAGTCGCGCTGTCCTTGATCATGTTTCTGAAAAACTTCCCCTCAGTGCAGCAGACGTAAATATTAGTGTTTTGTGGCTTCCGCCAAAATTCAACCCTGACAAGTAAGTGAGCCACATCCTCTGCCAGGCATTCAAGAAGAGCAGATACAGCGAAGCCATGTTAATTCCCCTGGACAGGCGGATGAAGTCTGTCAGCAGTTGCTAACATAGGGATGCAAGGTCGCACACACTGAATGGACTCGTATGATCACCAGCGGACACACAAACATGTTTAGACACACCGGAAATGCTTGTGTATTCACTCAGGCTTTGTGAGCTGTTGTCACCCTCCAGCTCAGACAGGCATACTTTTACTGCACATGTGATTCCAGGATATATCATAAAGACATTTAGATGCACACACACACTTTGTCAAGCTCCAGTTTCCTGGTGCCCTAACTTCCAGAGACACACAACACCGTCATATCCAAGGCCCCTGGCTGTTCACGCTCACAATAATGGTAAACAGCTGGGCACGCAATCCCATGCTGCCTCATAACTCTGCCTAGTTATATAAAGACTGTACGTTCAGACATGCTCAGGCCATCTCTACGGAGTCATATGATTCTTCCACTTGGAACCAAGGCCAATGCTTTCTGTTTTAAGATTACAGGACAAAAATGCTGCCCATTTCTTCAGCAATGCCTAATGAGTACTTGAGGGTTTCGTAGCAAAGTAAAGTGTTGGTGAAGCAGCTATGCTTGGAAGGTTGGATTCAGCAATTTACTTATTTCTTTTGAATGTAGGACTTTCAAATGATCACATTTATCTACACGCGTCTGTGCGAAGGGTTGTAACCCAGGAAAATACCAGGTCAGGGCAATCCATCTCTTTTTAATAGCAATCTGCGTTACTTTGAAAAGATTAAATTTCAGCGAGGATTATCATTAACACTGGATTCACTGATGTGTTTTGACTGCACCGTATGCCTTTGGCATTTGCAGTATGCTCACCTGTTGTTTGGCCTTCTTTGTTTCAGCATCACTGCAAATGAAACATCAGCAGATATATGATATATATTGAGTTGCTATCTCATAACCCCTCTTTGTTTGCCCTGCATATTTCATGGGTATCGATTGCATCTCACACCTACTGTGAAGTGCCATGTCCTTATGCATTTGTTTCTGTATTCATCCCCACACATTTATCACCCTAAGCAAGGCTTCGTGCTCAATGAACTCTCAGGCTTCCGTTCTGCCTTTGGAGTCTCACGGGTTTTCTGTTGTGTTTATCAGTGTTGTGGAGACATCAAGGGAAGCGAGATGGCAATTTTTGCCTCCAGAGCAGGACCGAGTCCCTGCTGGCACCCAGCATGCTTTGTATGCGCCACATGTCAAGAACTTCTGGTGGATCTCATCTATTTCTACCATAATGGCAAGATCCTCTGTGGAAGACACCACGCTGAGCTTCTCAAGCCACGATGTTCTTCTTGCGATGAGGTAAGTGGCAGTAATATGGTATTAGTAGTGTTTTTGTTTTAAAAAGGACTCATGGCAAAGCCAGCTCGTAAAGCTTCTCATAATTAACATTAGAATTCACGTTTCCCTTTAGATCATCTTTGCAGATGAGTGCACTGAAGCAGAGGGTCGTCACTGGCACATGAAGCATTTTGCATGTTTTGAGTGTGAGACAATGCTAGGAGGCCAGCGGTACATAATGAAGGATGGAAAGCCCTACTGCTGTGGGTGCTTTGAGTCATTGTATGCAGAGTACTGTGAGTCCTGCGGTGAAAACATCGGTAAGTTTGCACTTCATTCCCCTAACCTGAAAACAACATCCCACTGATGTATTCTTTTTCTTTTCAGTGATGCTTTAACCTCCTTTTTTTAATCTTATCATGTAGGTGTTGATCATGCCCAGATGACCTATGAAGGTGTACACTGGCATGCCACTGACCAGTGCTTCTGTTGTGCCCAGTGTAAGACATCTCTTCTGGGTTGCCCCTTCCTGCCCAAGGAAGGTCGTATCTATTGCTCAAAGGCATGCAGCCAAGGCGAAGACATCCATGCCTCAGACTCATCTGATTCTGCATTCCAGTCTGCTCGTTCACGTGAATCACGGCGCAGTGTCCGCATGGGGAAAAGCAGCAGGCCAGCTGAACAATGGAGGCAGTCACAGCTTTTCAATCCTCCTGCCACCGTCCCCTCGTTTGAGCACAAGCTTGGGGATGGTGATGCCGATGGTGACATTGATATTGTGGGCCGTAAGCTTGCCCATCTCGGCCTGGATGAGGAGAGGTTCTGGAGGGAACGTGATGAGCAGGATGCAGGGGGAGAGGAGGATCCAGAAGAGTGGGCCCAGCATGAAGACTACATGACTCAACTCCTACTCAAGTTTGGTGACCGCGGGATGGTACACCAACTTCAGCAGCCACCCCTAAAATCTCCCAGTCCTTCTGGTGACACAAACAGGCTAATAAGTGTGTCTGATCCCTGGCTAAAGCCGGATGCTACATCTATGGGGATTTCCTCTCCCACTCCTGCCAGCCCCACCCAGAGTCATTCCTCCAGTCAATCCCGAGCCAATAGCCTTAGCCCTGGACTGATGAGCAAGAAGAACCTGCCTGAAATGTATTGGGCCCAGTCGCAGGATGGGCTGGGAGATTCAGCCTATGGAAGTCACCCAGGTCCTGCAAGTGCCAGAAAGATCCAAGAACTGGAGTTGGACCAAGATCAGGAGCAGTCTGGGGCAGGAAGACAGGCCTTCTGGGCAGAGAGCAGACAGTGGTATGAAGACTCCCTAGAATGCATTGCTGATGAGCTGAGGAATGTTGAAAAGGGTGTTGGAGACTCCATGGATTCCCTAGCGCTCTCAAATATCACTGGTAAGGAAAGTTTTGGTTGCATGAATTACATTTTCTTTTATTATCCAAAAAAAAAACTGTTCAAAATTGACTTTCCCTGTTCATCCTCCTTAGGTGCATCAGTGGACGGAGATGGCAGGGGGAGACCTTTAGTCTACACCCTTCATCCCATGCAGGATCCCTCAGTGGTAGATGACTGTGAAAAGATAAGCAACATGGGAACATTTAATTCATCTCATCTTCATCACAGTGCCAATTCTCTCAACTTCAACCTTGATAAAGGAAATGTGGAAGAAGAGGAGGTAGCAGCACTGGCACTGAGGGGTGACACACAAGGTGATGTTCACTCATTGTCTCCACATTCAGAAGACCTCCCTGCCACCTTTGTTCATGCCCCAGCTCTAAGGAGAAGCAAGTCCCAATCCAGGCCTCCTCAGATGGTCAAGTTCTCAGAAGACACTGTGGACAATGGATATAATGATGGATATGAGGTCAATATCAGAAAACACCCCATGAGTGAGAAGCCACAGAGGAGGGCGTACTGCTCAGCTGAGATGGCCAAAGAAAGAGCCCGTCCGACAAGCCACATAGGGCGGAGCAGGCCGCACCACCACCGGTCAGGCAGGCACCATAGGAGCCGCAAGACCCGCTCGGACAATGCCCTTCACATGGTGCCTTTGGAGAAAGCGCAAAGGCCGTATGAGCCCCAGCAGCAAGGTCTGGTCAACCCTCCGTATGGTGCTATGCTCCTACAGCATCCTTCACATAGGCTACCAGTGGCCTACCCCCAAACCCGATCGGACTATATGCTTGGGAGCTCAATGCAAAATGACCCACGGGTTGAGCATTTCATGGGGCTTTACAGAGACGAGGATGACTGGTGTTCTACCTGCTCTTCCTCATCATCGGACTCTGAGGAGGAGGGCTATTTCCTAGGTCAGCCAATTCCTCAGCCCCGACCTGCTGGGCACTACTATGCAGAGGACTACCCAACAAGGGTCACAGCCCTTTCTTCCCACAGCCATGTCCCACAGACTGGTCGCCGAAAGAGTCAACGGTCCAAAAACTGTATAATTTCCTAAAGACAGCATAGAGTGTATTTTACTTTGTAACCGGCACAACACCAAACAATACATTTAAGATTTTCAGTATGTAAGATGGTTTACACAGATCAAATCTGGGTTTAGAGTGGCAGCACTAACATGTAGTGTATGGCCAAAAGCCAAGATGCATATCGTATTTCACGCCTATATCTTTCAGTTTAACTATGAGGACCGCAAAAAAGATGTGCAACATAGAGTCAGAAATCAGAAATGTGTGTGTGTGTGTTCAAAGTTGGTCTCAATACTGGGTCTCACTGATTTTCAGCACTAAAATGATACACAGACTGAAAGTTGAAAACCTTTGCTTCAGATTATGTACAGCTGGCAGTGGGGAAGTCAAACTTTCATTTCAGCATTTGCTATTAAGTTTTGTTTTTTTTTATGTTCATTTAATTTTTGCAGCAGTATGTGTAACTAAGTGGCACAAAGGTTAATAATTAAAGTAGAAAATAGAAACTAACCAAATAATTATTTAAAACATAATACAAAATGAAAATGTACATATTAAGTTAAGATTTTAATACTGGTATTTTTATATCCACATTTAAAATGGTTGTTTTGCTTTGAAGTGTATTAATTAAAAAAAAGGTTTTAATAGTGAAGAAACTTCCTTAATATTTTAAGAGAAACAACCAAGATTGTGCCACTTTCTTCACAGTTAAGTGCCGTGTTATTCAAAAACAGTGCCACATATATTCCACTATTGGTGTACAATTTCTAAAAGGACTGTTGGACACACCAGTATTTTCCATATTCAGCCCAGCTGTTCACTACCATTGCTCCGAAATAATCAGCAAAATGCTTTGTGATGTAAAAATGCTTGTAATAAATATTTTTCTCCAAAGCTTCAAGAATGATTGTCCTGTTTTTGAGTTTTGGAAAGCGTTATTGCAACCATAGACCAATTAAAAGACAGGCTCGTTTGTTTCTGGACAAAGTTACTACAGTTACTACATTTTAACAAGAGAGTGAAGCGCTAAGTTAGTGACTCACTCACACAGGCCTAGAGACTGGTCTGCAACTATGTGTCACACACCGATCGTGAGGGCAAAATGAATATTTCTGATGATGCAAGCGTTTGCTGGCTGTGAAATTGAATGGTAAAAGCCCCATTCATATAATACATATTTACTGCACAACCAGCTGGTGAGTGGTTTTGGGATGTTGCTGGTAATCGCTAGCACAAAATTGGTCGCTAAGAGGTTTACAGCGCTGCACCAAAAACGTCCTTAAGAATGCTTTGGTTGCTAGCAGATTGCTGCGGTCGCCATTAGATTGCATGCAAGGTGCCGACTTTTACGCAAATGCTCACAAGCCATTCGCCATGGAGGTGAAACTGCAAAAAGTGTGACAAACTGCAAGTGGAGAATTTTTCCCTTGCATTTAAAAATTGCACATTTTCCAAATTTACTAACGCTCAGAGAGCAATTGGCAAGCATTTAGACAAATCAGCATCTTCCACACAAACTGGGCAACTGCTGCAATCTGCTAGAGAGCAAAGCAATCCCAAGCATGGTTTTTGTGCAGCACCAAACCACACATTTTTCCTTAGCGACCAAAGGTTGCCAGTGGTGCCCCCACAGCATGTGTAACTGGAAGGTCCAGTTCTGAGATTTGACTTCACTGAGGTGAGGCCTAGGAAATGGCCATTTGCAACAGCCACCTGTCGTTAAAGTAGCCACCCACCAAACTTTAATCCTTAGTAAAATCCAAACGGGGGAGTTGTAACTGCACATCCCCGTACAATTAATTAAAATGTGTAAGCTTGCTATAGAGGCTAAAAAAAATTTCTGATGCAGTGTAAAAGATGTTAATTTCATTGCTCATTTCAAAGCACTCCAACATAGGTGACTGTGTAAAAGGTGCGCACTGGTTTCCGAATTCCCGCATTGAAGCCTCGAGATGAGTGTTTCCATCGTCGCCTTCTTGGGTGCACAAAAAAGGATTTAACGATGAGAGGCAAGTCTGACTTTGAAAAGGCATTCTCAATTGTCTGTTGTGACTAACAAGGCCAAGACATAAAGCAGTTTTCCCATAGACTTTTATAAGACCAGAAGTCTTTTTCCAACCACAGCTATGGGCAGAGAAAGCAGGTTTAAGGCGCTTCATCAGTGGCTTCATATATCCAACCCAGAAGCTACATCCATACATTTTATGGTGTTGACTCAGCCTCAAGAGGCCACTGAAGGAACTACCGTTTAACCCTTCTCACCCCTCAGGTAGCTACTTGACAACTAGAAAAATAAATAAAATTCACTATTAAGATTTACAAATAATTTAGAGAACTAATTTATTATACATTTTATTTTTACGGACTTAGTAAAATGATCCTAAAAATATCTTCAGATTAGATCTCTCATAACACAGATATTTTTCTGAACTCTTGTTTGCTGTTTGTGGGAGAAATGTTGAATAAGGCTCAAATGCAAAACAAGACAAGACAAAAAATTAATTTAACTCATTTTCTTTTTGATGGTATAAATTTTTACAAGAATGACAAACTGTTGTAAATTTAGCAGCACCGAGTCAAATATCTGACTGCTACAAAAAAATTACATAGCTGAAAATACAAAAAAAAATGATCATGCTGGAGAACTGAACCGCTGTGCTCCACGAAATATTCTCATCAAAAAGAAGGTTAAATAATGAACCCCTTTCCACAATATGAGACTAGAAGGATTTTAAATAAAGAACATGTTTCTTTGACAATATTTAACAGAAAAAAAATTATGATTAATAGATTCCCACAGAAAACGTGAACGTAAAAATGGTCCATTCAAAAAAAATAACACTGGTCATTCACAAACAACGCATCCTCTTTCCGGGGTTACTTTTTTCCTAAGCTGCACTGCTGCAGAATGTGTTCAGCTGAGCAATCCAGACTCCAAACAGTCAAGCCTTCAACCTCCATCTCACACTGGAGCCCGCTGGGCTGATGCGTCAGTAAGATGAGCTGTGGTTGACTGCTGTCTTCGAAAGTTTATGACCTGACAGGGACGCGGACGAAGTGGTTGAGTCACAGGTAGAAGGTTCTGGCTGCCGGACGACCTCGTCCAGCTCATTGATGAAGTGTTTAAGGTCCTCCAGGCAACGCTCGCGGATCTCCCCAAGGTTCTCCCGGAGGGGAACCTGCAGCTGTTTCTCCAAGTTGGGATCTTTAGCCACCAGCATCTTCACCACCATTCCGAACGTCTCGCAGTCCTGACGGTACACCTGGAGGGGAGGGATGAATAAATTTAAAAAAATTAGACAAACGAGAGAAAAATTTAACCTTCAAAAACCTTTCAGGAAACATTTCCACCATTTTTTCTGTTTAGATTTACATCTGAAAAGCGCTACCAGGTACAGCTTTGAGAGAAAAGCTCTTAATTGAGGGGATGGTGAGTTGTTTCCTTCCTGCTCTACCTGTCGCCTAGGTGTAAATACTCCAGCGTCACTGCGCCTAAGCTGATCGCTCTAGTGTTAACACACCTCACGCAGCGCCAAAAGATTAACACGTCTCCTCTCAAGTTTAATAGGGGCACTTTATATAGGACAGGGTAGCCCAAGACACAGTAAAAACCACACTTCAGTGGTGGCTCACAGGCTTGTAACAGGTGTTAGAGGGACAAAGAGGAGGTGCTGGAATCTCGTTTGGGAGCTGCCATTTCACACTGAGCCTATAATGTCTCAAAACAATGGAGGGAGCTTGTGCTTCCACACAGAGTGGTTTGATTTGCAAAATGCCAAAACAGAGATTTGCTTTTAACTCTTGATCCTTTAAATGAGCTGAGAATTAAATTCCACAAGGGGAAAATATAATTCTGCTCGACCGAAGATAATATTTATGGGCCAGTTTCCATTTTGTAAGAGAAGGAAAATATCAAGGCGTGCTGTGGATTCCTACTCACACAAATATTTGGCAAGACTTTGTGTAGTTGTGAATAAAGAGCAGCTTTCATTCCTTATTTTCTTGAGTTTTTGGGACTCGCTCTTCCAAGAATAAATAGATTTGAGACTTGAAATGCATGTTTAAAAAACAACATACACACACACACACACACACAAATCTTTTCTAGATTAACACTGTCTGCACTTTTACTAAAATAAATACCAAAATAAAAAAGAAAAAAAAAAGCCAGATATCTGACAAACTTAGACTCCTGCTTTTCCAAGGAGACGCGGCGCTCTAATCTCTACCGCCACTATTTCATGATGCATTTACTTCTCTAAAGTTTACCATCTTCCATCTGACTCTCCTCCATGACTAACTGTTGCTACAGTTGCCTATGATGTCAAGCCTCAACTGTACATGTCACACACTTCCAGTGACAAGGGTGATGAGTGGACATGTGTGCTTATACGTATGCCCGCGCGCCTGTGTGTGCAAAATTAGGCCAGGGAAGGGAGAGTTTCATTCACCGGATACCAACAGTGGCTTCTGTGCTGCGGGGCTTTCTAACTCGCTGGCTTATTTATAGATTTTTCACAATGTTCCTAGAACAGAAAGTGTGCTTGGAGAAAGCATCACAAATAGAGATCTCCTGTCAAACAGAGTTAATGTCCTTGTCCTCCAAAAGATGGGAACTTTCCAAAGTATGCATTAAACTAGGACACTGCGAGTGCATACTCAGCCAAGGGCTCATGCTATAATTTTTAAAAAGCAATTTTTAAGAAAGTGATCCAGAGCCATACCAATTTGCCTACCTTAAAAAAAAACAAAACAAAAAACCCCCAAACTCTCCAAGTTTCATTTCACTGTGGTAGTTTTTACAAACCCTTGCTGATAATATTTTAAGCACAAATGGGAGGAAAAATAAAACCCTTTTATTTTTGTATAAGAGCTACGCACAGGAAACAGAAGTGAGCAGACGATAAATAATGGAGGTGAAATAAATTCCATTATTGTAAATATACAACAGAAGTAAGACTGATACACATCACTTAAACTTGTGCATTTACTCAATAAATCTTTACTGGCAGAAGTATGTTAACTGAAAGACGTTAGCTCTTTTACAACTTGTTTTAACATTTGATTAACAAGTCAAAGATGGTGTATAAGAGGCGCTTGCTACATCTGACCTAAAAAGTGAATAATGTGGTTTAATAATGACGTAAACCAGGAAAAAACGGCTTTACTTAATTTAGATTAGCTTAATTTCACATTCACTACAAGCGCATTGCCAACTCAAACAGATTACCTGTAATAACAAAGCAATACCTGTAATTAGAAAGGAGAGGCAGTTAACTTTAATGTTTCGTCTGGCCATGAAAACCATTGTGTTTTCAAGTTTACATAATTACTCATTTTTAATTGGACGGCACTGTCAAATTATATTTCCTACCAGCCCATTCAGACATTTCTAAAGTTTTATACACAAACCTAGTGAGAGATTTACAGTACAAAATAGCTCATGCAACTTTATCCAGGTCTTACAAAAGCAGCCAACAGGAGATGTTCAATAAATCGTTTTACAGGAAATTTGTGGGAAACACTACAAAACAAATTCAACAAACACAGACTCCTCTGGGCGTTTCTATACATTCCTCGTGTACAATAAACAATCAAATGTTATGCAAGTGACAGACAAAGCAGTCTGCACATAGAGGAGACCCCGCTCCACCGTGCTGAATTTAGTTACAGAGCAACAGCCTTTTGATTTTTCATCAGCTGATAGAGTGAATTTATCAAACGTTTTGGGGAAGTATCCTAATCAGTGAGTGGTCTACACTTTCTATAAAGAACAGGGAACGCTGTTCCTAAACAACAATGTGCTGAAAATGTTCTTCCTGCAGTCCCTCCTGTTATCCAATCAGGAAGGAAAGGACCAGGTCTCGACTTTGGGTGGGGCTGTTTGAGAATAAGAGCATCTGTCTCAGTGTTTACCCCTGCAAAGCAAATTCTATTTTAAATCTCGCCTGTGAGCGTGCCTGGCTTTAGAAATGAGAGAAATGGAACAAAAATTAGTGCTGGGGCTTCAGTCCAGCTCTGCCATCTTTGTACCTCTAAAAAAAAACCTCAAAAGGCTGGAAGTGTCTCTGGCTTTCTGTCTTGCAGCCAAATACATTTAGATCCCTCAACAAATGAAATAAAACCCCCTTTGTATAGCAGCCTGGGCTATGGGGAGCAAAACATAATACTCTTTACTGCCTCTCATGCCTTGTCACTCACTATAACCAGTTAGTCTGTCCTGTAGCCAAAGTCAACTCTGACAACCAGAAGGGGCTTCAGGCTATATGTCAAGAAGACCAGCGTCACTTAGCCACACAAACAAAGTTCAGCTCATGACCTGGACAGCTTTTGAAGGACTTCTGGATTCTGTGTATTTGTGCCTGTGTGTATAGAAGAGATGGCTAGACCAGATTGGGTGCAGAAAGCCAAACATCTGGCTGACACTTGTCAAATAGCTTAACACGAGTGCCCACACCAACAGGAATACTGCCGCTAATTTACAGAGCACATGAGAAAGTGACCTTGTTGTTTCAGAGCCCGAAAGAAAGAACAGCTAAAGTGTGTTAAGCTGTGGGTCGAAGCAAAATGGGGAGTTAAAACCAGTCACCAGACGGGTGTTTGTATATCTTCCAGTGACTGCTTGGTTTGTCTGCCACCTCAGAGGGTAAATGAGCATCATGTGAAAGCAATTCTCTGTGACGCTTTAAAAATATGCTCCTATTTCAGTCCACCATCCTTCTCTACTGTGAGAAGAAAGATTTTGATTCAATTACTCATCTTCTGACCTAAGGTTTGGGATAAACAGTTCAGTCTCTCATGAAAGAGAAAAAGAGCTGCCAAATCACAAACAACCTTCACATACAAACGATCTGGAGATCACAAAAGCCAGAGAAAGGCACAAGGGAAGCAAAAGGCTGAAAATGTCAATAGAAATTGATGGCTATCTAAGAAACACAAATCCTGAAAAGAAACACTGAAACCTCATATTCCTGTGAAAACCAAACACTTTATCCCCTTACCGTTTTCTGATTTGCTTTCTAGATTTTAATCACCACATCAGAAGATAGCGGAGAATTATGAGTAATACTGATAATGGCAAGAAAACAGTGGCCAAAAAGGCTGCAATAAAGTCTGTACAGATTGCTGACATGGGTACTTGTAATCACTCTAAACTAACAATCCATTATACCTGGAAACACGAAATAATGCTCACACAGCTTAAAGGTTATATCGTTTGTCTTAAAAAAAAAAGAGAAGACACAGACAGGCTATAAAACAGGCGAGGGAGCTGCAGCGTCAGCAGCAATGCTCTAACAGCCTATAGACTGTGGTGCAGCTCAATGTGAGGGCGCAGGGTGTGCTCCAGGGCAGAGCTAGCTCAGGTTTAATGGTCTCAGTTAAACCACCAGCAGAGCTCGCTGGTGCAGGAATGGCCTTCATTAAAGTAACTGAGCAGAGCTGGAACCCCTTTTAGCTCTGTTAAGCGGTCAACCTCTCTATACTTTATGCACGGCTCTTTACAGTGAACAAGCTGTTCTTAGCTGATGCCTTCCTTTATGTGTCCCCTGTTCCCTGTATATTATTCTGTTTTAAACCCCAGCGCACAGACCGCTTCATGTGCGAGCATTTGTAAAGATGAGTCAGACACCGAGGGGGTGATGCTTGAACCATGTGGGATATTAAGCTGATATTTTGTATAATGAGCGGTTTATGCAGTCAGTGAGTCAGCATGGGAGATTAAGAGAAGCCACCAGGAAGATGCTGGCAACTACAGCAACCAGCTTCCCATTTTTACAATAATTATTTCTCTAAATTTGGCTGTAAGAGTGAAATTATTTAGAGGACTGCAGTATGTCCTCACCATTGTGACTGTAAGACAGCAAAGTTAATTTCCTGCCTATTATGAACATAATAGGTGGCTGTTTCATAGTGCCTGTGCAGTAAAGTAGGCCACATGTGAGTCAGAGAACTCAAGGCCACCATATGCATGGGAATGCAATGCCAAGAGTACTGAATGTGCTCTACATAGTCAAAGTTGACATTTATAGAAACGTCTGTAAAATTACCAGTTTTTAATGAGGGGATTTGAACATGCAGTGAGTCTTTTTCCCCCCAAAGGAACAACTGAGAACCGAACACTTTCAAATTTCTTTAGTTTTCCCTTAAATACATTGATTAAAATCCTATACAGTATATATTCATTCCTATGAGTACAAAAAAACAAAAGCTGTAAATAGCCTGCTGTATCTACAAGTTCCTACAAAGTACTTTATAATGTGTTTCATATTCACTCATGAACACACTATATTGCTGGCAGAGCTGCAATGCAAGGTTCCTGCCTGCCATCAAGAGCAAATAGGGGATTCATTGTCTTGACCCAGGAAAATGCACAGAAGCTGGGGAGCAAGCCCTATGGTTAGTGAACAACCTGTTGTACCTTTTCAATCTCCTGGGCTTTAGCTGCGATGGCAAGGGCTCGTCGCTCAAGAAAGTTGTCTGTAGATTTCTGGTTCTCTTCCATGACAGGCGCAACCAGTGGCTCTTCTTTTTCTCCTTCTGGAGGAGGGTTCTCTTCCTAAAGGAAGAGGAGGGACAGGCATGAGTTGCAGGGGCATTTAAAGAAAACTAACAAAGTGGCAAAATGGTTATTTCTAACAATATTTACCACTGCCATGGAAAAATTTAATTTTTTCCAATTAATGACAGCAAACGAAAGACTTATAAAACAATTCAGTATTTTACAAAGTATACTACTACTCTGACAGACAAGACATAATAAGAGAACAGAGTTGGAAAGGATGTAGATCAGCAAGTTGTAGCCCAATCAGTTGATGCAATGCTACGACCTGACCTACTGACCGTTGTAACTTTGAAGGAAATACGTGGTTGATGAGGCAAACAGTAAAGCTGAAAAGCCAGGGTGTACTCACAGTGGAAAGAATTGGATATACATAGAGTTTGCAGTACAAAAATCTATACCTGAGGTGCAGTATGTAGCCAGTATCTTTGGGAGACTAAAAAGAATGTCAACATTTTTGTTACAACTCAAAACCAACCTGAGCATTCATGGTGCTATTCTACCTACGTACTCCCACTAATAGTGCTCATTAGACCCTGCAGCTTAGCGCAACTAACCCACGGCATGAAAAACCATAAAACGGACATCTTAGCTGTGTTTAAAACTGCATCTTCAGAGAACAGAAATCACAGCCAGACAAGCCATGATTAACCATCTAGTGGGCAGACTGGAAACTAAGGCATCCATAAATACTACTGTGAAAACCACAAGAGAGAACTGAGGGAAGAAATGAGGCCAACTTGGATCAGTGGTCAATTTATTTAGCTCATTTCCTGATACTATTAAGGTTTGAAGTTTGAAGGCCAAGGAGCAGAGCTGCCCAGCCATGACTAAAGTCCACTCATACATTAAGGGAAACAGGCCATGGACTAAGTCATACATCATACTTCCCTAGATGACTAGAAAGAAATTACAGGAGATGGTACATCACAAAGCCGAGTGTGGTCTAAAATAAAAAGCACAACTCAAAGCATCATCCAATTATTCCTCCTTCCAATACTATCCCTGAAGCTATGCTTGGGAGAAGGCCCATGTATATGCCTGGACTTGTATGAAAGATCGCATTTGTCAGTCTCCAGCCTCCTGCGCCTCAGCAGAAAAATATCCCTGTCTGAGCCTTTTTATTTCAACTCACTGGGCACAGCCTAACCTGGAACTCACGCTCCGCTCTCAGAAGTTAGATTTTCTGCAAACTGTAAGCTAAAAAAAGAATTAGTTGAACTGAAATAGAGAAACAGCACTGCACAGTGCTCTCCATAAAATAGTTTGGACATATCACACTGATCAAACAGCTTTAGGTCCTGCTTGCAGGGACTGGCTAACAAAGGGCCTCAGGATCTCTTTTTGTAGTGTGTTCAGCATGTGACAATTTTCTTTTGGTCTTATGTTCATTTTACTCACTTCACTAAACTTTACAGGCTAACATTCAACAGCGATGAAATTTATGTTTATGTTCTGGTGGCTCATCCATTGATCCCAAGACTCTCATAGCCTTATTCAGCTGTTTAAGTTAAAAATAGAGGACTGGCCAACCCACCAACATTGCCCCTCCTGAATGTACACTGTAAATATCATAGCAACTGAATACCCATCCACAACAGTGCTTTGAGCACTTGTATTACTTTTTCCTGTTTTCTTCAGCAGATCTGTGCTCTTAACTGCTAAACCGTTACACTGTAACTGAAAGGAATTTGTTGTGCTGAAATGAAACCTTCTAATGACCTTTTTTGGGACATGCTCTACACCTTCCACGCCACCCTGGCTTGAAGCCAGAGCCGGAGCTGCTCTTTTAGGTTCCATCTTTGGTGTCTCCTGTCTGGGATGGCTCCAGAAAGCCTGTGTATGCGTGTTTGTTGAATCCCCACAGCAGGCAGTGACCAGGACCATTAGTGCAAGCTTTACTGGGGGCACAACATAGCCCTTTCATCTTGGCTAAGGTTATGGGTTTTTGCCCCGAGAACACACAACAATGCACCACAGGCTAGATCAAACACAGCAGCAGAAGAAGCAGTGTGTATGTGTGTATGTATGCATGCGGAGGGGTGGGGCGCTTAGTAACGATCATCACAGCAGTTGATTTGGTGGTGGTGGTAGGTGGTTCTGACAAAAATGATCATTAGAGGGAGAAGAAAGAACTTTGTTTATACGCTGCGTCTTGTAATTTCTCGTGTATAAACCTGAGGATGGCTGTCTTGTTCTTTTTAACTCAGCTCTTTTTGGCACATGTGCACAACACCATGTGACAATATCAATGTCTCCACAGAGAAATGTATGAAAAATTGAGCCCTCCTTGTTATAATGGTTGGCTTTTCACTCTGAATGAAATGATCACAAATGCACACTTGATATCAATGTGGACAGACAGCACGTTTTAAGAACTGCTAAAAGGGGGAGACCACAACACACACCTTCAACTACTTTGAACAGAACACACTTTATAACTGTCTTTAAATGCCACTTTAATGTGAGTGTGAATTTATGTCTAACTTCTTAACATGCATAAGTCAGAAATGCTTTCAAAGCAGTTAAGTTGACAAAAAAAAACAAGAGTTTAAATTTTTTTCATAGTGAGCAGCAAACTACCTCTAAAACTACTGAATGAATGTGTAAATAATTTTTTTTAAAAATGGGGGTACCCCTTTGTTCTCAGCAGTTTAAAGACACGTGGGGCAGCTGTGGCTCAGGAGGTAGAGCGGGTCAGTGGTTCAATCCCTGGCTCCTCTGATTTGCATGTTGAAGTATCCTTGGGCAAGACACTGAACCCAGATTGGCCCCGATGCATCCATCGGAGTGTGTGTGCGGATGTTAGGTTAAAAGCACTTGTGCAAACAAATGTGCGAATCAGGCTTGCAGTAAGAAAACATTTTGAGTGTACAAATAGAGTAGAAAAGCACCATAGAAATACTAGTCCATTAACCATTTATTTACGTGCAACAACGAAGTCACAGCAAGATAGAAGTCAAATCACTGCATCACTGACACCAAACACCTTTCAGCAAATTATGAGAACGTTTCATCTAAACAACTGAACTTTGGTGGAAAACTAAAAATGTGTCTCCCAAGCTGCACAGAAGGTAAAGCTGGGTTTCTACCAGAAATGTTGTTGACGTGGAGCTGCTGAGGGGCTAAAGAATCACTTCAGACACACTGCTGCTGGTGTGAGGACAAAAAGAAAGCGGGGAATGACTTAGCCTCGGGAAAGCGAACAGACTGAAATCAGCTGAACAACTGAAGGTAAACGGTGTTAATATCTGCCAGGTTCTTTATAAAAAAAAACTAAAAAAACAAAAACTTCTTTAGTCCAACTAACTCTTTCCGGGTGTGTTTATGTGTGTAGAAAACAGGAACATTAGGCTAATAACATACATTACTCAACTGAATGGTTGTAGCGTGTGTCTAGACAGTAAAATTGTGGAACTTTTAACTGTGCTGACTGAATAATAAACAGGCCAGTGATAAAAGCTTCGTGCACTACACAGGTCCTTGATGGTTTAATTATTTCCCGTTTCATGTTTGGGAAAAGATAATTGCTGTTAAATGTTTTTCAGAGTGGAGCCTGCTCAAGGTGTCAAATATCTGCGATTCTTTATTTTGTAACATGTATTATGGGTGTGACTGAAACTGTGATATTTAAAAAAAATGAAAAAATAAATATATATTGCAATACTGTATATATGATATCAGATTTTGCTCGCTATGCATCTGTACAGTCACAGTTGTAGACTCTCAGCACGTGTTGACTAAACTTGATACATTTCTACAAAAAAGTTAAAGATGAACATGACAGAGAACATTATTCCTAAGTTTTTTCTTAATCTCCCATATACATCACTATATTATTGTGAATTATTGATCACAATAATCAGGAAGTGAAAAGCTGTTTTTTTTGTATGCAGATTTTTATGATTTTAATAAATGCACCCATAGCAGAAGCTACCCCTCTATTTTACTAGTTTGGCCTCTTGTGTATACAGTGTGATCTTCAGATGGTTTGAAATTGTTTTTTTCCAAATAATCAAAAAAACAAAAACAAAACTTGATTACAGGACAGTTTTGGCAGCCAGAAGAACAGCTGCTAGCATACATAGACTCCTTTTACAAGAAGTAATGTAATTTTGTTGGCGCAAAACATTTGGCAAACACATACCAGTTATCGACCTGGGACTCTTTTCTATCTCTAGCACTGAGCCTGTGTGATGTGAATGCAGCGTAAAACACAGTGTTTTGATGAGTACCTAACACTTTCCCTGTGAGCCCAATGCTGCATATTAATTTCTCAAAATCACAAGACCCAATCCTTGCGACATCGACCAGACACTCAAAGAGTGTGCCAAATGCAGTCAGACATGTTCCTCAAAAGTAAAAGGAAACTATTGTTCATTATAAACACTGTAAACACATCCTGGAGTTCCACAGGCACTTCTTCTGGCTCTATGGTTAAAATCTTGTGATAAAGTTATGACTCAGGCTAATAACTTCACCTCTACACTTCTGGGTGGGTTAGGGTTAGGGTTGTGACTGAAGTCTGCTTACAGCAAAGGTAAACAAAGCACAGGCCCATTGGCTTTTATGCTCTGCGTGAGGACCACTTTAAAACCCATTCACATACTTTGATGGGATTCACTTATTAAAAGGATGGAGATTAAGGACTTCCAGATGTATCCTTCTGTACAGTGATGTAGACATTCACCATGGCATACAAAAAATAAAGCACAGCATATCAGACTCCACTGCTGTATGCACTATTTTAAACAAAAACACAATTTAGGAAAACGCAAAGGCCCTTATGTGTTTTTGTTTCTTTAATTAAACCAAAAGTAAAAGTATTTGAAAAGAAAAAATACCAAAAACAAACAAACAAAAACAAACAATACCTTGACAGATGTTGCACTCTGTGGGGACCCCTCTCTTGATAGGCCAGGAATTTTGTCTAAAGAAAAAAAAAGAAAAAGAAATGACAGTAAGACTTATGTTAGAGACAAAAAATGTTTGGAATAAGAAAATAAGAAACAAGTAAAGGATGAAACAATGAGAGAAAGCAGAGATTCCATTGAAAAAAAGACAAGCAAATCCATCTGGAAAGTAAGTATGTATGTGCTTATTGGGATCACAGCTTGTAAAGGCGTTGAAAGTCTGGCTCCAGGATCCAGTGAGGTACCTACGCTAAAACATCTGAAACAACCAAAAAACACAATGGAACTCCAAACATCACCAAATTATGTTTGGAGTGCCAAACAGTTTGATGCACGGATAAAACCGCCTCCTCTCGAGATTGTTCCTCTACTGACTCTCTTTTTAAAAAAACGCTGCACCATCCAAGGCCTTGTAATCAACTCTACCAACAAAGTTCAAGCACCTAGAAATGAAACAAATACACTCTGGAGTGGAAGCTTTGGCTTCAGGAATATCCATCAGACATCCTATATCCTTTCCCTTTACTCGCACACACGACCTGGTGGCATCTTTATGAGGCTTGACAAAGTGGCAGACAGAACGGGGAGGAAGGCTGGCTGCTGGACACATTAGAAACGCTCTCTGTCTCTCTCAGGTTACGCAGACTGGGAATAGATTAAGTTTAACAACTGTAACCTTTCAATATTTCTGAAACAAATCCTCTACATGTCACCTCATCTTGCTTTTTAATTAATTTCCACTGAAATCACAAAGCAATGCATGTTATGATTACTACACATTTTGATATATGATCTAGGAGTAGTTAACTAATCAGACTAAGGCTTAAGTTGTCTGTCCAGTTTAACACTGCTATACTGAACTATACTTACCAATCATCTTGCTCTGAGAATAAGTCTCTTCATGTCCTGTTGGAAGACCAAACTGTAAGTTCACTGGCCAAGTACATCACAATAACTGGGTTTTTCTTATCTAAAAGAAACCTACCAAACACACTACTACTCTAACCCCTCACTAAAAAAATTTACTCTTAAATCCTTCTGTTTTAAAGTTAAAATCATGCTTGTTTTTCTCTTTTTGCCATGTTAGGTGTGAACACTGCTAAGCACTCACTTCATGAGTGAAAAAGCACCAATCAAATGGAAAATTAAAGGAAGGATGACCAGTACTGAAGATGGCAGCAGACCCCAAGAAAAACACTGGTGGAAACGGGGAACTTGGAGGAATTAGAGACAAGAATGAACAAAGAGCATGCACGGAACGAGGAGATACTTTAGCACTTATGCATTTTACAGTCCTGTTATTTGTGAATTTTTGGTGGTCTTCAAAGAAACCTGTTATGTGAACTTGGTTTCCATAATGCCCTGAATAATTGGGGGGATTAATCTATGATGCACTTAATACATTATTCTGCAACTTTTGAGAGGAACTGTAAAATTCACTGTTCTCACACTGAATCATCTTATTACCACATCCTCAAATTATTTCCAGATGAACTGCATTTCTGCAAATAATTTGCAGTGAGTGTAAAGTACACTAAAATATGATCTGCAATGAAAATGTGTTCAATCTGAACACATCAGACATTTTAAATACTGCTTTAAGATCAGCGTAGGAACCATGAAAAGTGCTAATGTACCTCCACAACAGGTAATGAAATGGCATTGATCTCAATACAGCAAAGTCTGTACTAGATTCTAATACAGAAACTACTTTCATGATGCAACTCACTCCAGACCTGGGTGAAAAGAAGTCTGTGCCAAAATGTTTCTTTTGTTAAAAAAAAAAAATTATGCATATAAAAATTATATATATATATATATATATATATATATATATATATATT
>VUQK01010143.1:0-11730 GCA_015106715.1 Bujurquina vittata | reverse complement strand
ACATTTAATCATAAGTTATTATTAATCTCTGGTTCTCTTCCAGATAACTGGCCCCCCAAGCCTATTCTGCCAGAGGTTTCTTCCTGTTAAAGGGGAGTTTTTCCTTCCCACTGTTGCCAAGTGCTTATTCATAGGGGTCTGCGTAATTGTTGGGGTTTCTTTCTAATATTGTAGGGTTTTTACAATATAAATTACCTTGAGGTGACTGTTGTTGTTGTGAATTAGTGCTGTATAAATAAAACTGAATTTAATTGAATCCAGTTTTTCCATGAAGAGAAATGTCTTCCTGAAGAAAATGTGGACTTAAATGTTTGACATATATTGCTGTGCTTCTGCTGATCTGTTCCTTGCTCTGATGTGTGCCTCACAGCTACATAAATGTCCAGCTTTAGTGTTGTATTTTCTACCTTTGATCAAATTTGAATTGCTGCAAAGTAACACAAGTAACTAACTGAGTACATTTCAGTTTAAATCTAGTTTACAACAAAGACGTGGCATCGCTGAATGTAAAGAGACACGAAGCACCGTACAAATTAGTTACAGTTGAAGATGAGCATGCAATAACATAACACACCTTTGCATGGGCAGCTACCTGGAAAAGCTGTTGTTGATCAAAGCAATTACAATTAATTCCCTGGATATCAGTGACTGTACAGAAGAAGGAAAGAAAAGAAAAAAACATTTAAAATATGGGGTTGATGGTATTGTGCTGCAATGCCAAAAGCCCGGCCACTACAGCGAAATAGAGGGGGAATTGTGGTAAAGCAAATACTGAAAAATCATGGCATCTGGTTTTCCTAGTGATGCATGACATATACCACTAAACAGTTAAAGTGTATCCACAGTTTAAATCCATCTGGCATTCCAGTTTCTCGCTTGCTCAAATCTCCAGGTTTTTTTTTAAAGAAAATGAAAATGGCACAAAACTATCAATTACCTCGTTCTTTTATTCTTTGTTGGAGAAAATTTTGTGATGTACGCTGTGTCTAAAGTCTTTCTGCATGACAGCCCTTCAATTTAGAGCAAATTTTCTGCACTGCTTATTGTGGAGATTTGCCATCTATCAGAATGGCCTTTAGTAAGTGGCTATTCAGCTATTTTTGAGCTCTCAAGTGTAGTAATGAGCAGGTTTTCTTAGATATAAAAAATCAGTCAAACACAGATTTAACTGTTGTTGATCAATCTTAAGACTTCAAAATTCTCACAGTCCAGTTGTTTGTCTAATAATTCTTTAAAACAACTTCCTAGCGTTGAGATGAAATGCTTGTTTTGATTCTAATGAAAGCGTTCTCGTCTTCTGTTTTCTCTGTAGAAGAGCATGGCACTGAAGCCTCAGGAAAGCAGAGAAAACCAGGCAGGATCCCTGCACAAGAAAAACCCTTCTAGGGTTCTCAATGGCCTGAGCCTGGAGCCCTGCAGGAACAATTTCCACCACCACCAGTCATCGGACCAGGAGAACAACCCCCGCTTGGCGCACACACAAGGGAAAAAGAAGAAGAAGCACTCCAACAAGAAACACACAATGGTGAGTTGAAGATGACTTTGACTGATGTTTTTGTGGAAAACTGTGCTGAGTAGAGGGTTAAAGATGCCACTTTCTGTGAAATGCTGTTTATTTTCTGTTGCCTTTACTTTTCCTAGATGCTAAAAAAAATTCTGCCTTCACATATATTACTACAAGCTATTTTGTTTTTTTTGTCCTTTTCTATAAAATCTATAGTTAGGGAAATATATGTTTTTGATCAAGCCTAGGCACTGCATTTACAGTTGGTTGTTTTTAGGCACTGGAGATGGATGGCCGGGGCTCTGGTCATAATGGAGCAGTTGGTTATTCGGTAGAATAGTTTGCATTCAATAATTAGTTTTGGTTCTTCTCAGGGACCATATACTGCCTTTGTAATTTAAAAGTGAATACATTCTTAAAGTGAAGACATTAAATCCTATCAGGTAACGTGAACATCATAATTCTTTCAATCACTTTTTGCAAAAAAAAATATTTTTTTTCTTTATTTTTTCTTTAAATGCTGATTAATGTGTGCATATACTGTATTTTAATGTGGCACTCCCAAACTGTTGTTTGTCAAAATGCAGGGTTACGGGACACATTTGAACCCAAATCTCCTCCTAACTCTAACCAAGTTGTTTTTATTAAAGTAAAAAGTAAAAAGCAACTAAAACTAGGGAGAATAAAACTAAAAAAAAAAGTGCAATGCCCAGAGTCTCCTGGATAGTAGCACTTGAAATTGTGCTAACGCTATCCCGCCATCCTCCACGGGAGGACTTTGCACATCTGTAAAGCAGGAGCATTGCAGCTTTTTTTAACACTGTGGTGGAACGCAGTGTTCCAAGCACTAAAACCCTTTCAGTGTATTTACATGCATGTTAATTTTTTAAAAAGAAAACATTTTCTCAAGTACAAAAATAAATAATAAATTCAGAGATTAAATGCAGTAATTAAATAAAATAAGGTATCCATACAAAGTAGACTTAGGCATAAAATAAAATGGCCTTTACTATGTCTTTTTTGGAAGGCTTTCTTACATTAGCAGGAGGCCAGTTCTGAGAGTACTGCATCTCCTGGATGAAGCAGATGTATTTGTATGTGTGTCTGTGTGTTTAAGTGTGCTTGTGAATGAGTATGTGTGTCTGTAAGCCTTTAAAGGAGCATGTGGCACCCGCAGTAAAGAAAAATTAACATCTTAACATAGTAAGAACTGAGGCTGAGGCTGGCCCTGCACTTAAATGAGACATTTGTTTTCATTTTTAAAAATAAATAAGGTAATACACCCAACACCCCCTTTAAAGTCACCCCTGCTTGTTGAAGGTACTGCGATAGAAAGTGGGCCGGCTGCTGTCAGCCTGCATCATACACTTTGAGCCTTTCTTCTCGAACAGGTGGTTTGATGAAGGACTCCTGCCAGCTTTTTCTCAGTTAAAGTTTTTATGATTACAGGAAGAAATGCTGCTGTTTTGGATGCTAGAAAAACATTTTCCTTCACTCCACCTGAGCTCACCGTCTCTGTAACTCTTTGCTGTTCGCTGTGTCAGTCTGTGTAGGCAGACTCCGGCTCCACTTTAAACTATGACAGCATCTTCGCTGCTGCTGTTGTGTTATCAGGCTTTTTGTTGAGAAAAGTGAGGGCTGCTGGTGCTTAATTTTGTAATGCTTTATATCCACAGGCGTCTTCACAAATACATTTCTGCTGACTTAAATGAAGCTTTGAAGCAAAGAAATTGAATCGAGGAGTTATTCGAATTACTCACGCCCCTGGTTAGAGGTGTAATGCTCTGCAAGTGTGAAATTTAGCTTCCTGCAAGTGTGGGTTTACATTAATGTATGTCTCAACACATTTTTGTGTGTAGCAAGGTGACAAGGTCATTAATGAATATTTGTGCTACCCTGATGCAGCACTGGTCGTCTGCCAACAAAGGAGCATCTTTTACAGCACTGAGTACTGCTTATACTCAGGTTAGCAAACAAGCAGAGACCTGGAGGTCTGCTTATGCAAGCACATGTTTATGAAGTCTGAGGACAAGCGAACACAAGGAGAACATGTCTATAGTTTGTTTAAAAGTACACTGCAGTGGTGGCATTCGCGTACTGTATGTGGGCTGATTTTTGTTAATTTTACTTTCAGCTTTGACGTGTTGGTCATAAAATTTGTGTATTTGATGAAAACCAGATTTGCAGAGGCCAACATGCTCTTTGACCTTCCTTTTTTCTCTGGTAGTTTTTTCAAAGAAAATTCTGGAGGGGAGTCATTTCTCCCGCTCACGTCTTGTAATAGATGGATTAGCACCTGACGGGAAGCTTTTATTGCACTTAAATTAACATAAGGAGTTGCCTTGAGTAATGTCATTTCACGGTTTTCAAGAGCGCGTTGTAAAACAGACGCACTCACATACACAACCTAGAGCACGGCAACAGGAAGAAACTGGTGCCAACGCAAATGGCAGCAAATTACAGGCAGTGATACTTTTATAACACTCCATAGCTTCCTTTGAGAAAAAATATTTTATGTATGACATGCCTTCGTTATGTACCAGTTCAAGGCAAATACACACTTCTGTACACGTACAAATAGTTATGCTTCTTTTATCAGACAGTTTGTAAGATGGCCTTTTCAGTCAACTGATGATCTGCACCTTTTTGAAACAGGTCTTTTATTGTTTGTGTGTGTGTTGGATACTATTGTACAGTAGATGGCTGTGTTTGTGTGTATCAGTGGAGAAGGATGATTAGGTTGCTGACAGGGGTCCAGTCCTGATCTCCTGAGCATCCAGTGTTTGCAGATGCATTCAGACACGCAAACACATTCACCACGTTTTCCCCTACCTCTCGTCACGCTCACCTATTCACCCACATAAGCGCTGACATGCAGGTAAACATTAGCTCGGAATGTGTCGCCACAGTATGGCTATGTTTTGATAGCAGCAAGGCTAATGAGTTAATTGCAAGGGATTCGAGGTTTTCACTAGTGAGAGCTCTCTAAATTACAATGGCACACTTTGATCTCTGTAAATATCCAAAATGATTGTAATCATTACATTACAGATGGTTTGGATAATGTGATGTTAGCTGGTGTGCAGACTGTCATAGTTCCGTTTGTGAAAAAGGTTTTTGTTCCCTTCTAAGATGCGGATCGACCCATCAACCTTGATGCTCAATAACAGCCTGATGCGTCACGCTTTCTGACATATGCATAATTGAAAAGATCATCATCTGTGCCTTACTCCGCCCCTTTTTGTCCTCTGAAGAAAAATGAGCTGTAGTGTTAGAGCAGAACTATTATCTTTCTTCTGTTGTTGGCCTTACCTATAAATAAATGTTAAGGCATTGTCCTCACACAAGGTTAAAATTTTAAATGTCAGAGGTCCATCTCTGGGTTTAATTCTCCATTAGAAATGCTACAGCACGGCGAGAGAGTGGCTGCTATAAGCACTCTCTGTTACCTCTGACTTGAAGTACAAGTGAGGGCGAGAGAAAGAGAATTTGATGTTAAATAAAGCAAGAGGCTTTTTTCCTTCTTTTTTTTTTTGTTTTTTTTTTTGTTCCCCTTCCAGCCAAGCTTGCAGATTGCAGCAAATGTTTTCGATCTCTGGCACTGACCCAATGTTCTGAGCTGAGATATTGTAAGCTCAAGGGGGGGAAAATAGAGAAATGTTTATAAGCGCCTCTGACATATCGCCTCACAGTGAAGAAAGAGCCCAGATAGAGGACGCTTCAGTGGCGATGGATGAGAGTCCAGTAGCAAACCACAAATTATGACTCTCTATCGCTTCTGTGCCTTTATCACCACCCCCCACCCCCCCAGGGGTTTGTTTTTTGGTTAATTGTCACTTGTGCTATACTGAGTTACTGATCCTGCTCTTTTTTTATTCTTCTAAAAAAAAATGCTTCCAGGCTGTAGCTGTTAAAATGTAATCATAGACCTTTAAGGTCAAGGAGTATTGAACTAACCATGGTTTTCTGTGGTCACTTAGCTCAAGGCAGTGTGTTTCTGTGTGTGTTTGTGCATGTGGGTCTTAATAGAGGCTAAATCTTGTACAGGCATGTAAGCAAACATATTCATCAAGATTAATTTAATGCGTGTTATTCCCCTGCACTCTCTCTCCCCACAGTTCCTGTCTGCCTCTAATATGCAATACAAATAAAATGTAAAAATGTGTTTCATAAAAGATTATTACAGGAAGGAGGCAATGCACAAGAAGAGCTAGCGTTTACTGCTGGATATTTGCATTAGCGAGCATTGTTTGTTGTCTTTACTGTTATCGTGCGAGTCGTTAACTGCCACTCATACTGTAAATGCTGTACAGGGTTTTACAAACAGTTAATGGCAGCGATTCTGCCATATTTCTTTTGAGAAGCATAGCACTGAATGTTACAGTTTGGCGTGAAGTGTAAAACTGCAGCGTTATTAGGACTCATTTTAAAAGACTGTTTTCAGGAGCCCAGCTGGACTGTAAAGGTGTATCAAATCGCATTTTACATGTGGCAAAGAAAACACAGCAAAAGTGCTCCAGCTCAGATCGCTGACTGGATTTTGACCAAATTTTAGATGTTTTCTGTAGTTGTAGCAATAATGGAAAAGTTTTCTATGACTGTGTGTGTGTGTGTGTGTGTGTGTGTGTGTGTAGGGTGGTGTTCTGATAAGACCGTTCTGCCCACTGATGTTGGAGTGGTGGCCTGTGGAGTGCAGTGCTTTGTACAGTAGCTCTGGTGAACAGAGGGGCGTGCTGTGAGGCCCATCTGGTCTGTGGTGCTGGGGAATAGGAAGACGAGACGTGTGGGGGGGTGAACAAGGAGGGCTTAGGTTGGACATGTCCACCGAATCCCCCACATCTCAGTCCAACCACCTGCCTGTCTGTCTGCTGGTCCGTCTGGTTGGTTGTCTTAATGTGTTTGTTGTTAGACATTTGGGAACAAAGATGTTTTTTTCTATGCTTAAAGGAGAGTAAAGTAGCTTGTAAAAACAGGAATTTGCTGAATGTTGTAATCCTGATGAATTATACCATTCTCAGCAAAAATAAGTGGAATTTATTATACATAAATTGACAAGTTAGCTGCATGCCCCCAATATCTTTACAGAAACTGTGCTGCTTCAAATATGTTTGAAGTTTAATCCAGTCCCCCTTCAGTTTAAGAAAAAGCACTTACATTTGGAATATTACATGTGCATTCTTTTATGCACACTTATGTGGATGGGACAAATATTTTCTTTTATTAATGAGGAGATCCATGAGATCAAACCAAGCGCTGTGTGAATAAACTGAACACGTGAGAGACGTATGTGTAAAGTTCAGGTTCAACAAAAATGTGTTTGAATCATGGAAACCTCGCAGTAGAAAATGAATTAATACAAATACTCTTGCTATTGATTTAATGAGAAACTGCCAAATTCTTACCCTGGATCACTTTAAGGAGGAAAGTGTTTCTCACTGTGTGTGACGTGTATTTTTGAGGCTGTTCTCACAACCGTAATAAAACATTTAATTCCTTTCATCTCAGTAGTAATAGTTTGCATTTTGATATCCTATTTGTAAATCCCTCCAACACAATCAATGAACCCTGGATTAACTGTGATTTTTGGCATCATAAACTGTCAGCTGGTTGTGCTGTCACACTGGCTCGTATGACAGTGTAATAGGCCCATTCTGTCTTTGACTAAACCACCCTGCTGCTCGTGCTCCTTGGAAAAGAGCAGGTCTTTAAAAAAAAATCTCTGGATTCAAGATATGATTTTCTTTTAAATATAAAAACAGACGAACCAAAGAGTGTTATGTTTTGTGGTGGTTCTGGTTTCAACAGTTTTTCTCTAACAAGAAAAAAAGGCTATGTGAAAACAGGATGCCTGCAATGCGAGCGTATGTATACTGTGAGGCTATGGTGACAGTATTTTTACAGGTTATCCAGTTATTTTATTTAAAAAGTTGACACCTGTCACCGCCTCACAGTTGTCTCCTTTTGGTAGTCACGCCTAAAATGTGTGGGAAAAGAGATGTGCTCTTTGGGTTTGTCCCAGCGATGAGGGGTAATTGCAGTGTAGGCTGCTGTAAAGCGCCTTGCCCTGGGGGTTGAGAACACTTCCTTGAGAAGTTTTAACCAGGCCAGTGAGTCAACCACAGGGTGCTGGTCTCTGGCCTCTGGCTCATCTCACTGGGTAGATCCTCACTCCCTCTAACGTGATGGAAAAGCCCTGCCTTAGGCCTGCCAGAGGGGTATATTATCATTCAGCAGCAGTCTTCTACCTGGACTGAACTCTCGTTTTAGTCAGCTGGTGGCTGTGTGTAATGACATCAAGCTAAAAGTTCTAATGGCAGATCTCTTGGCCTGCTTATATTTGTGTATGTGTAAATATCTGGACTGAATTGTGTCAAGATGGGGGCATGCTCGCATGCTTTTCAATCTGCAGTGAAAATGAAATATCATGTTCAGCTCTTTCAGCTTTGCGGGTCACCCTTAATAAGCTTATCCGCTAAGCCAATAAGAGATTCGAAGAAAAGCAATGTCCTGATTGTCAGATAAGATGCTAAATCCATTCTGGTGGGAGCCTCAGTTGTGGGGGTGGTAATTATCGCTGTCACAGTGGCAGTGTATACAACTGGATCAAATCAAATCCAATCTCAACGGCTTGTTTTGTGCTCTTTGTCTCTTTGTAACACACATGACAGCAGTCGGTAAACATTGTGATGTAATGCGGCCTTGACGAGGCTGTTTGTAATCAGTGTACTGTATATATGTGTGTTTTTACAGCACTGCGTGACAACATGTTACCACAGCAACATGTCTTTTGATTTCCCCGTAGGCCCTCAGACCGCTGCACAGCTTCACTGCATACTTCATACTTTCATGTTTGCGTTTAATAGAAAAGGATTAAGCTGCCTTTTTTCAACCACTTTGGTTGTACATGCAAATTTTAGTCCAAAGTGTGTGTGTGTGTGTGTGAGTGATCCAGGTTGCTGCTGCAGCATGTGAAAGAGCTTCCCCTGTCTCACATGCTGGAGTTCAGAGAAAGTGGGATTGGCTAAAATGTATTGTGGAAGTTATTCGTATGGCCATTTAGAAAAGGAGTCGTAAAATAAATGTTTCATACATTTTTACTGTTCAGTGCGTTATCCAAAAAAAAAGTGGAAGAAATAGCACAGTTAGTCTGCGCTAGTTCCACAGATGAGACAACCAGAAGCAACCACGCAGACTACTGTTACAGGAAGGGAATGGATTTAACCATCCTGGATCATAACTTCTGGTGGGTGTACATTTCTGTGAAAAAGTGTGTACTTTTCACTGGACAGAATCAGAGCAGAACGCTGGTAAAATCAGGCGTGTCTCTGTGTCCAGCGCTCCTTAGTGTCGGAGCGTCTGTGGAAAGAGTTTGGTCTGTAATTGTATGCTTTTTCGGGGGGGTTTGGAGCTCCTCTCGCTCAGGCTCTTTCTGTCACTGCAGTGCGTCTGAATGACCGTGAGAAACTGCGTAAATGACAGAATGACATCATTGCAACAGATTTTGCAAAGCCAGCAATGTCATCATTTCTTTCTGTACTTGCAGCCCTGTCCTTCTTAAGTCACTCTGACAAAACATTCACACAGTAACTACACGCATCCACCCACCCCGTGTCATACTGACGACTTGTGTGTTTATGTTGTCGCCTCCTCCAGCCTGTCTTCAGCAAAAGCCCCTGATGCCGTTTGACAACTCTGTGCCAGCATGTCTTTGAACATGTTTTCATGTGGTTTTTTTCCCTGCACTCTTCCAGCTTGCACCGCTTTGAGAAACCTTTTCTTTTGAAGTGTCACTTTTCTCTAAGGGAGAACAGGCAGCGAGAGGAGGGAGGGTTGGTCTACCCGCTTGTATGACTATTAAACGGAGTCATTTCATTGCACTCATGCGGTGAAAACTCTGTAGCTGCCGTTGAAGGACAGAAATCTGCTCTCACTAGTCACTACCCGACCTGATGCAGGCTCTCACTCCTAACAGCCCTCACAATCAGTTCGTGAAAAATTAAGTGGCTGTACTTTGAGTGTTGGCCACTTAAAGCCCAGGCCTGTCTCAGCTGTCACTCATTGCTGGCCAGTGGGCTGTAGGATTTTGAAGAAGCTTTTATCAGCTGTCCAGCCCCTGTCACAGCAGACCACTCCAGCACAGTTGCAAGACTTGTGTCTAATCCAATCTGCTACCGTTTACACTGCACGGGCTTTCTGATGAACAGATAGTTCAAGTCCACCTGGATGAATGTTTTTTTCCCCCACTTTACCGCTCTCAAGAAAAGTGATGTAACACCTTATGAAAAAGTGTTACATGTGGAGTGCTTTCTCCCTTCCTCCAGCTCAGTCTCTCCTTTAACAGGTAATGAAAAAGGGTTTTAGGTTTTTATTTTATTTTCTTTTGTTTTGCTTTTTTTTTTCCCTGAGAAACTGAAGCGTGCATGTCTGACAGCAAAACTGTTAACACTTTTTCCTCCCTGGATAAGTTCTGCCTGCTTCACTTGCACAGACAAACTTTTAGCCAGACAGCAGGCGAGTCTAAAGAGTTGTCAATATTTGTCAGCCAGTCTGACAGTAATGGTGGATGGGTTCCCCTGAATTTTAGTGCAGTCAGTTGTGGTTTCTTAAGGGTAAATCCAGAGTTTTCTGCTGATGCTTTTTTGGAAATCACGATTTTTTTATACACCTGGAGCATGTTACAGTACTTTAAAACTAATTAAAAATTCCAACAGTACATAAACACTTTAAATGCATCATTTTCTAAATAGAGCAAATTACTTTTATTGACTACCTACAGCCTGTCCAGTGCAACCGCATCAGGTCCACTGCATTCAGTTTTGCTCATAATATTCAAGCACATCTATTAAAAACTTCATGTTTTTGTGCAAACCTATGATTCACACAGGGGGGCATTTATTTTGTTGGCCCCTTTTTTCACTTGGTTGGATTTACACAATTATAGAATGTTTATTAAATCGCTGCATCAGGATTTTTCCAATATTGACAAATTCAGGATTACGTCAGAAAATATGTGCCTAACTTTGAAACTCTGACTCTCTGATGAATGAATTGAATATTGATATCTGTCAGTCAGTCTCCTTTTTCTGCTGGGTACTACATAAACTATATGCAGTGAATGCCTCTGGAATTACACGCCTGGGCAGATAAACTGAATGTGGAAGTAAATGATGAGGTGTGGGAAGAATGTTTGGAGAGTATACATAACAGTTCAGTTAATACCAGATAGGCTCATACAGTTTAAAACAGCACACAGGTTATATTACTCCAGAGAACAGCCTCACGCTCTGTGACCTGATGTTTCACCTGTCTGTCATAGATGCAAACCTGTTGCTGGTACTTTCACTCTTTCTTTGTGGTAATGTACAAAACTCATCACTTTTTGGCTGAGCACCGTTTCATCGTTACTCAAACCAGATTCAGTTACAAAATATCGCTGGTGTGACCGGCTCTTAAATTTCTGTAAACAAGTATGAATGGATCGCAATTCTTTTTGGAACGGTAACTGTGAAAGATATAATATAACAGCAGTGGAAAAAGGACTTTGTACCCTCATGTGAGATTTTCATGGGAGAAATGGCGAATACGTTGCAACTAAAGACACTGAGACTTCTCAGTGAAAACAAACTGGATACATTTGAGAGGACTGGGAATAATTAATTGTGTGCTTTTTTCTTTTTCTTTTCTTAAATTTTTTTATTTATATCTATTTATTTTTTATCTTTATACAAGATTTAACAGTGTGTCAAATTGTTGTTTATTTGTTTCTTTTATAAAGTGGGCTTGAGACCACTGACTCAGTCCTGAGTCAGTGGTCTTTCAAGCACAAAAAAAGGCGTCTTGCCTATACAGTGGTGTGAAAAAGTGTTTGCCCCCTTCCTCATTTCCTGTTTTTTTGCATGTTTGTCACACTTAAGTGTTTCGGAACATCAAACCAATTTAAACAATAGTTAAGGACAACACAAGTAAACACAAAATGCAAGTTGTAAATGAAGGTGTGTAGTAGTAAAGGTGAAAAAAAATCCAAACCATCATGGCCGTGTGTGAAAAAGTGATTGCCCCCTAAACCTAATAACGGGTTGGGCCACCCTTAGCAGCAACAACTGCAACCAAGCGTTTGCGATAACTTGAGGCTTTTACAGCGTTCTGGAGGAATTTTGGCCCACTCATCTTTGCAGAATTGTCCTAATTCAGTTACATTAGAGGGTTTTGGAGCATGAACGGCCTTT
>VUQK01010142.1:0-16385 GCA_015106715.1 Bujurquina vittata | reverse complement strand
TTGGGTCTCTTGTTACTGTTGGCGTTTGTACTGTTTTTAATATTTGTTGTTTTTTTTTTTTTTTTTTAAAGAAGAAAGTAGACTCGTGTTTTTCTCAGGATGTGTAGCAAAGTAAAATACCAAATGGATCTCTCCATTCAGCCTACATCTCAATGAAGCTGGTATATCAATCAAACACTGGACTAAAAAAGATTGAGTTTCCTCACCAGAATTCAAAGCACATGTAACAACCTGAGCCCTTCCAGTTCTGCTGGAGAACCTCTCCATTTGGATAATTCCCATCTCCCGTGTTTCCTGGTGAACTCTGAGTGATCTTAGACAACCTGGGACTCATCATATACTCACAGTTAACTCAACAAATAACGCAAGCCGACACTCTGTACATTAGCGTGCAACAATGGTAGATGGAGAATGGTGCATTTGTACAGTGTTATGAAAAAAAAAACTTTTGTATGAGGTTGGTACAAAACAATGAGACTCTTTGTACAGCGGAGGATTAAATAAGATGTTATGGGTGTACAGTTTGTTTTGAAGAGAGTGCATGTTTCCATACTGATCGACATTCTAACTCTGATCGATAAACGTGGAGGACATCGCACGCACACGTCTGACTCTACAGCTGCTGGTTCACATGTGGCTGCTATCTCTTCCTCTCTGTTGGTCGCTGTTTAATGTTTGAATAAACACAAAGGATCAGTGTCTGTGTGAGTGTGTGAGAGACACATTACTTGTCTGTGTTGGGCATGACCATAGCGATTGTGTTACCAGCTGTGTCCTCACAGGCTTGTATCCTCACGAGGTGGCAGCCAGCCCCCTCGGCCTCCCAGCACTGGCTAGTAGAAGTCCACCTCCGCCATCCTGCCTCCTATGTGATTATAACTGGCACAGTGCAACAGGATTTATCAAAACATGTCCACAGTACAGCATAAACCAGCTGAGTAAACCATGAGGCAGTTTCAAGCAATGAGATTATCAGTTAAACCCGTGTTTCAATCAGTCTGCCAGACTCAAACACTGCCCTCTTTCCAGGGTTTCTCCTTTAAGATCTTTCTTTACCGCTGCGCTGTAAACAAGAACCGATGTGTAACACAGGCTCCACTTCTTCTGATATGGGATGAGTGAAGGAAGCAGTAATGTTTTTCACTTAATGTGAGCAATAAGACATTTATCAAGAGAATTTCTCTTGTTTGCATCCGAATGTCCTGAGGAGGGCAAGCCAGCACCACACATGTCCTTTTATTTCTTTTTTTTTTTGGTAAGATTTTTACAGTTTATCCAGTTATATGTCATTCTGTATTTAAGTTTATTTTATTTGTGTGACATCTCTAAAACTAAATTTGCATAATTCATATGCATATGAATGCATGTGCAAGGTGCGTGACTCCACCCTTAAAATGCAGAAACCATACTGCCACTGTCCTCCTGATGCGGATATTGGCAAACCGATTCAACCGTCATGTGGAGGATGGTCGCGGTGGCACACAGGGTCAAAAGCATTAGTGTAAGGGTACTCAACATTTTTCTCAACATGGGGTTGTGCACCTCAAATTTGCGTTCCAAGGTGGGACTGTCAGCAGGCACTACTGTCTTAAAGTCTCAGGGAGAACATTTGCTGCAAATGATCTGAACTGTGGCATGTTCTGTTGGGTGAAAGGGGAAAAGCAGGAGCCAAACCAGCAAAATCTTTGCTCACTGCCTGCCCTAATTGCAAGTTTTTGCTCCCTGTGTCTTTATCCTCTTCTTCCCCCTAAATAAAAGTAAAGCTGGATGTTTAGACGCAGTGGAGGACATTTGAAAGTGCAGCGCTCCTGACTCGATGCACCACAGCGCATCCCAACATTAAGGTCAAACTACTTGTTGACAGTCTGGCCCTGGTGCACAAACTTATGAAGCACATCTTATGTGTTAAAAAAACTGTGTAGTGCACTTATGTAAACACCTCTGACTGCCACCTTTGGACGTGGAACTGTGAACCCTTCAATTGGCAACTGCTGTTTGGCCCCCAAGTTCACCAGCGATGATCCTCAGCATACAAATTGGGTCATTTTAATGCAGAAGCTGAGGTTTGGGGTCAGTGGTGAGATCATAGATGCACGTGCAAGTGGTCAGAATGGAACTTGCAGGCAGGCGTTCAAATGTAGGAACACTGGAAGCGGTGCAGCACTTTCTAATGATCTAACCTAACTGGTGGCTAGCTTTACATCAGGTATTGTTTTTGGTTTTTAATGGCAGAGTAGCATTCGCTGCAATCTGTATAATGAGGACGAAATAAAAGGATTTTTCAGTTTTCAGCCTCAAAAAGTCCAAAACCAATTAGATATTCCTAAAACCACAGATGGAAAGGAAATGTTTCATTTGAAGTTAGAGCCATTTTTAACAAATCAACAGAAGACGTTACTCATGTTGGCTATGACTCTGAAGATTTGAAGAGAACAACAAAGACTGAAAATATCCCGCACACATATAAGACGTACATCAAACGGCCCAAACCTTTAGCCAGCAGTGCTTTAAGAGATCAGTGTGGTTCTCTGAAAGACTTTGGGGATTTCATAATAAAAAAAAGATAAAGACATACTTAGAGGCTTATTCCCGCACATCAAATCAGGAGTTCCACGTGACTATTTTGCAAAGCACAAGTTGCAGAAGGCTTTTCTGACAACCCCAAAGGTTTCAGTGGCTTCAAAGCGCAGCATCATTTATTCAAAGAAATAGTTGGCGCTTCACCTTCAACCAAAAGGCAGCCAAGACAACAAATAGATAAGAAAAGAAAGAACCTGTACAGATTTCACCTGGAGTTTGCTGTGACCCTCCTCATCCTCATGCACATGCACATTCCCAATCTCATCCCAATCCCATCCCAATCCCATATGCGCTTACAAAACGAAAGAGCTCAGGCCAGCTGGATACAGGATACTGTTTACCTACTGTGGCTAGTATCACAGTACTTGGATCTAATCAGAAAGCTTTCTTGAGAACAATATAAGCATCAGTACCTCAATCAACACTTAAAATGACATTGAAAGCCCTTTTGTTCCAAGCTTTGATAACTGCAGACTGTAACTGTTAATTTTCAGTTCAAAGTTCAGTGTCTCCTTCAGAGTTTTAATTAGACCACATTGCAGACATTGGAAAACACATTAAATCCTTTTAGGTGACATAATCAGTTGTTTTTCATAAGTTGCTTAAATGCAGCTCAATAGCAGTTAATAAAAAAGGGGAGATGCTAACAAAAAACTGGTTCTTTATCATCTCCGTGTGCATCAGCTTTCTCGCAGCTCTCCTGTAAATAGCTGCTCTTCCCTTGCTGCCTTCTTTGCATCAGTCGGGTAACCTGATGCTGGAGCGCAGACACCCATCTGTGCAGAACACGAAACAAGGTTTAAAAAGAACAGCTAAGCCTGAGGCATAAGATGAAGACTGTGTTTATTTCGATTGCTTTACATTGATGACCCATTAGCTACTTTCATTTGAGGGACGTCGAGCTGCAATAAACAAAACAAAAACGTTTGGAGAGAATTTGGTACGCTGCATAAAAGCAAAGCAGCAGAGTCAGAGGTGAGGGTTTTTAATGAGGATTGGGAGCACCCACACATATTTTCACACTTAGGCAAATCTATCTGCAGTATTTTTGTTGTTATGTTTTTGTTTTTTTATTCAGTATATGTGTGTTTGGGGGGGGGTCATTAAAAGTGCTACTCAAGAGGTGTTTGATGGTGTTTAAGCAGAGACAGGAATGGACTGCTCATCAGGTCTGGTGAACCTGGGCTCATTTTGGTCCGCAGTCAACAGTGAACTTACCAGAATCCATGCATCAGGCATGACTCTGCACACACACACACACACACACACACACACACACTATGTGACTCTGCTGCTTTGTCCACAGTGTGTGTGGGGGCTCAGGACAAAGTCACACATACTGTAGCAGCTCATTGTAATGGAACACAATACAGAAAAATAGTTGATCCTAGGAAAAGGAAGGTGAACGGTAGAGAATCAAATATGGAAAGGTTCTGCCTATTTTAGATTGTTCCAGCACATGTTCAAATAGCACAAGTGGCTGTTCTGCTTGAGTATAAATACCCTGCAATTATTGTTCTGCATTTCTGGCCTTTTACATGTGCATGTGCTTTGATTGATGTATTGCCGGTGAGTTTCTGCTGGTGCACCCATGGCAGTAGTAGACTGTCAAAACTCAGTATGCAGATGGGCTAGCTAGAGAGTCCCAAACTGTCTAGATAACTTGCACATGCAGTCATATTTAGGGTATTAATCATATCAACAATATTATCACTGAACATCAATCTTTTGTGTGACTGATTTAGGACAGAATTACTGCAGTATTGCTTCAGTCTGTCTCTGCTCTGAGACTTCATAAGCTGTGATCAGTAGCAGTGGCATACTGTCTACCTGCATCTAAATTATTACTGAAATCACAGTGATTGTTTTGTTAAACAGAATGAAAGATTTAAACTTTTTGGTGCATCTGCGATTTCTCTATGCAGCTTCTTCACAGGGGGAGTCCCTCTTTGCAGTTTGAAGCGCTGACATCTGCAGACAGATGGCGAGTCTTTGTCCAAGCGTTACATAACTCAACGTCTCTGCAATATGTAATAATAGGCCATAAGTATTGAGAATGCATGAGGCTCACACCAGGCTGTTTTCTGTAAGTGTACCTCCTGTGTAAACTGTTGCTGGTCATCACAGCCTGCTCCAAACTGTGGGCCTGCCTCCGATTGTCCTCCCCAGCTGTAACCAAGCTGGTTTTTTATTTTGCCTAAAGCTCAGTACTCCTGGCCTACAATACAATATGCTCCCAACAATTTAATAGCTTACTTAGGAATGTAAGCTCTGTAAGCAAAAATATCCATTAAAATGTTGCAGGTCTTAAATTGGATTTAACTGGATTCTGTTAACGTCTCCCTGGACATCAGCTTGAGATCTGAATACAGGAACGGGTCTTAAGGAAGGTAGATAGTTCACTTTTGTTGCTGTGACTTGGCTGCAGCCAGTAGCTGGTGGCCAGTAAGTGGACTGCTCCAAAGGTAGCAAAAGATATAGAGGTGATGGTATTTTTTTTCTTTAACCTAAGCCCCACTAGCTTTTTGCCTCTGTTTTCAGTCCAACTTTATTGGATTTAAACATGCACATGCTTTTAATCTTTTGTAAATTAAAAAAAACCAAGATTTTCATGAGTTAAATCAAATGTTGCCATTCCCCAAACTTACATTAAGCTTTCTCTGATTATTCTCAGCTGCAGTGTAAGTTTGATCCCATCCAGCTCACTTTATTTCACGTTTAAAACATTTAATATATTAAAGAATCAGAAGATCTTTACATGTGCACGGGCTCCTTTGGTTCAGCAAAATCACAGGCCATAAAAAAAGCTGGCTGTGACCCCTCCCAGGGAAGAGTGAATTTTCTAGGCTAAACACAACACTTCATACTGCCACTGTCTACAAGCCCTATCGGTTTAAACAGATGGTGAGAGCGTGGTTTGGACTTGGCCTTCCCTCATTGTTCCAGTGGCAAGGCCTCATGGCACAAACTTCCTTCAATCAGCGATAAAAGACACCCCCCCCCCTCACATTTCCCTAATCATGACAAGGCAGTTTTATCTTTCTTAGTAACAGGGTGCAGTGACATTTATTCATCCTCCCGTACACCTAATTGTACATGTTTTGTCAAAACCTTCAAAGATGAGATATTTTCCCGAGACCGGGAAGGCCATAAATAAGATAAACATGTCTCCCAGGGGCCGTGGAGTCAGTCTGGCAACTACTGGTCCCCGATCTGTCCTCTCGCTATCTAATTTAATTATTTATTTAATTATTTGCTTCAGCCACTACTTATTATTTAATTATTCTTATTTCCTCCAATTTACCCTTAAGCATTAACATTTTGTTCATAGAGTGATGATGATGGGACCGTGAGAGCGCGACGCACCCTGACTGTCAGCGAGGAGCTTCATAAGGGTTAGGGTTACAGACACGTTTCTTGTGACTACATTTTATGGACATATGACTTCATGTGGGGATCAGCAGCCATCAGCCTGAGTGTGTCATCTATCAGGTGATGCTGGCCAATCTAGTGTCAGGGAAGTTAAAGAGACACTTAGAAACCAAAAACCCTCCGACAGAAACTTGGCCTACAATAAAAGAGCAGTAGATCCCAACCTGAGGCAGCAAGACTGTTTGTTAGACTGGGTGAAACTGGACTTCAAGTATGACAGCCGACTAGTAATACACACTTTGTACTCTATTAACTGTTGAAAGCAGTTCATTTTCTCTGCCTATGCTGGTCTTAAATTACTCAGCCGCTTCACAGTAATTGCATGTCTTCACTCAGTGATTGGCTCTTGCAGACTAGTGCATGTCTTTTAAATGAAGCGCAGCAGTGAGCGTGGTTTATGTTAGAGTAAAGGGTGGCTGATCCCTGTAGTGCCTGGACAGTTAGGTTACAGCAGGTGGACAAGCTGATTCGGGGAGTGGGTTGAAAGATGGGCTCTCCTTGTTTTGTTTTTATATGTGGTGTTTATTATAGAAAAATACAAGGATGGTGAAGTGTCTGAGACAAATGGTAGACAAAGAAGACAAGGTGCATGCTAGCAGAGGTGACCCCCTTTCAAAGGAACCACATGTTCATGTTAGATCCAAGTGCAGCAAAGTGCCCTCGTCTGACAATGTTGTTCAAAGAAGTGGAGGCATGACAGGAGGCTGTCTTACACAGATATGAATACAGCTACATTACCTGCAAAGTTTGGCTTATCTGTTGATGTATCCAGATCACAAAAAAACAAATAAATCACTGGATTGATTTGTGTAAAGTGAACAGCTTATTTAGGTTCTGTGACAATGAGCTTTTGCGCAAGTTATTGTGCAGTATTTACTGTTGCTGCAGTCAAATCTTCAAACTGCTGCTTTTTGGACTTTTAAGAAAAAAAATGAACGCATACAGGAGAACTAGGGGAACTAAATCCTGAAAATAGAATTTTCAGACCTAAAAAAAAGGCCTGCTGGCTCTCATCTGATCTGCTTGCTGCATGAAACTACACACAAACAGAACCTGAACAGCTGCACCCCCCACAGTACCTCTGAGTATCTCTGTCAGCTGGGCCTCCAGAACACTCCAGTCAGCCTTCATCTTAGTGAGAAACAGACATAACTGATGGTCAGAGAGACACAAAAATGTGGGATTGTTTTAGTTCTTTGTGAAACATTAGCCATCACACACCATCTGAGGTGTGTGATGGTTTCTGGGAGCCTTCGGGTCTTTGCGCAGTGCCGCCTCTTCTTTTCCAGCTGTGTTCAGCGCTCCCTGCAGTGTTTCAGCGGTTCTGTCCAGCAGCTTTTCCTCACTGACCACCATCTCCTGTGTGACGGAGGAGCTCTGCAGGAGGTGAGCGTGCTCCCTTTTGAGCTTTGTGACTTTGCAAAATGTCTCGTTGCCATTAACAGTCAGTGTGATTTAAGTGTGAATGTAAAGTTAACAGAGCACAGGTTGAGAGACTCCTGCAGCTGAACTTTGTCTGTTAGCGCCACCTGCAGCTCAGTCTGAATGTTGTGCATTTGCAGCCTTTTGACCACAAAACCCGTCTCAGCCTGAAAGACACGCAGAGATGTTAAAGTTGTGTTTGTGTCTTTGTGTGCGTGTGGAGTACGTGTAAGGGCAGAAATGAGCTGTATCAGTGACTTTGCTATTTCACAGGTCTGGTGATTAGATGTTAACATGAAGAAGAGCACGGGAGGATTAGACTGTTAAACTGCACTGTAATTGATTTTGCCAAAGGGGCTCGTACTCCTGCGCCGATAAATTCAAATCGATTTTCTTTTCTTTTAAGTAAATCATCTCTAATCACTCATATTTGGGAACCTTTCTAATATTAAACAATCCAACAGGGAGAGATTATGTGCTGGACTGGCAGAGAAAAATCATCACCATGTATTTTAATGATTTTTTTTCCAGCTGGAGGTACTGGAAAAGCATTAAAAAAATGTAACTAACTTTAGCTTTCAGATCTTACATTTGGGTAAGATGCCACAACAGCTTCCAGGCATTCCTGTAAATGATGTGTTTAGAATAACACCAGTTGCCATAACAAAAAAAAATCTGTGATGATAAAATGGCCTTTCATTCGAGACTACAGAGAAGCACATTTGCTAAATGCTGGAAAGGATGGATTGGGTTTATTAAACTGCTTAAATCAGACTTCAAGTAAAAAAGTAATTGCAGAATATGTACTTCATATCTTGGCTTCGCACACTTCCTTGAACTTTCTTTCTTGGTGATTCGTTTTGCTTTGTCTCCTGTCAGCTCTTCTTCCCTTCTTTGTGTTTTTCTTTGGATCTGGAAGGTCTAGCAGAACTTGTACAATGCTGTATGCATTCTGCTGATAGGCTTTTTTTCTTTGATAAAAGGAAAAAAGGAATCAGATTGGTGTAAATAATTGCTTTTAATCATAAATCCATCCATCCATAAATCCAAGCTTGGAAAATTTCATGCAACTTTAAGTCTCTTTGACTTTTGAACGTCATGAAACCACAGAGAGACTAAAGCGGGCAAATATGATATAAAGAAACATGAACCCTGAAAGTTTCCTGCATCGCTATGACGGTCCTGACCTGCACTCGCAGCTTTCTCCTTGTGCCCTAGCTCTATCATCAGTTTAAATGGGACCTGTTCTGCTTTTTCTTATGTTCTGTGATAATTATAGTAGTAAAATGAATAACCATGACCAAATTTTCAAACAATGAGGTCAGTGTATGGACAAGCCCAGACTGCTCTAAACAGTCACTTATTGACAGATTTCTTTTTTCTACTTTTGGCTCTGTATGATGTCAGAGATGACAGATTTGGTCATTACAGGTATGGGCAGAGAGACCACCAACCTGACATTAAATTCTTCTATTTATGAGGGGCAGCTATTCAAAGAAAATGTAACCTTAGGGGAAGGAGACAGAAGCTGAAACAGCTTGTTTCAGTCAGAGGATGAACTGAGGGGCAGCACCAGGCCCCAGAATCAGATAAGTAATAACATTATTCTGAACTGTTAATCATGCAAAGCTGCTCTTGTGAATCCAGTAACATTTAGGAACTGGAAATGATCATAACTGGTGACTGAAAAAAAAATTTCTGATTAACCAGACTAACGCACACAGATTACTCACCAAAACATAACTAGTCTACATGTTAGCAGCCACAGCTTTCATGCTTACCTTCAGTTTAGTGTTCAGCTCAGACAGCAGGGGGTCCTTCATAGCTGCAAACAATGAAAGAGCAGAAAATCATCATTCATCACCCACAGCAGTGGTTACAAAGATCCGTTTACACAGTGCACTGCAGTCCTGAAACTGCTGAAAATATCATCCATTATAGCTTTTCCCTAAGATACACAACAACATGAAGACAGGCTTAAAATAATCCTTTGACATTTTGAGGAAATACACTCATGGGTTTTTGGTCAGCAGTTAGAAAAGTCTCAGCACAAACCCAAAAGTGTATTCCTCAAACAAGCTTCACTGATCTTATTTCAGGGTCAATGGCGGAAATTCATTTGGGGAAACTCAACTAACGCTTCAGTGTGGAGTGTTGACAACGATGGGAAAAGTTCTGTGTTTGCTGATGTGGAATGCCGGGAAAAAGAAAAGAGACTGTAAGCTTTCAAAGGTGGAAAAAGTTGGCAGGAAACAAAATGAAGACATTTGTGTGCACACATTTTGTTTAGAAGAAAATTCCACTGGGCGCGTAAAGCATTAAAAAAAGAAGAAGCTGCTGTAAAGTTGGCTGGCAGGAGGCTGATGTGCGGTGCTTGAATGAAGGGATGACTGGATGTGCATCCTTTGATTCCAGCCACAGTTTTAGCCGCTAACAGAGCTCGTTTAGCTCCTTCTTCTTGCAGCTGCTACACCGCACGCTCTGCTAGTCCAGCTGCAGCATCAAAGACTGAGAGATCAGACCCGTCTCTCTCCACCACTCTGTGAGCATTACTGATCATTAGAAAGGTCCGTCTTCAGTTGTAAAGTTAAAAAATATTATTATTATTAGAGCCATACTCCAAACTCGCAGGTTGTTGTTTTTTTAACTTTTGGAAAAAACTGACTCAAATGGCACCAATACCAATAAAAATACGCACACAGCTGATCCTTCCATTGCAGTGCTGCATTTCTCTCAGAGTCTCCTGCGTCCTCTGCGCCTCTGTGTGAGCTTCTTCTCTTGCTGAGCTTCCTGGAGTTGGTTCTGGAGCTTAATCACCTCCTTCCTGGGGGCCCGCTGCTCTTCCTGTCTGTCCCGCATCAGCGCTGCCAGCTGTCTTTTCAGATGAGTTGCACAGGGAAAATATAAAAACAGAGAAATAGTAAATAAAATACAAACATCTGGTTTAAACCAGAGCTAAATCTCTGCTCTTGCTTGACTCTATGAAAACACCCATCATTGTAACAAATTTATATACGTTTACCTTTTCTCAGGTATTTAACAGGATTATCTCCGTTACCTGCAGTTTTCTCTCAGTCTCCAGGTGGGAAATGGTGAATTTTAGGATCTGCCAACGTGACACACTTGATTCACTAAAGAGCTGAATTTTTGCCACAGCATGCTCCCCTCCCCGAAGGCCCAACACTTCATCTGGGCACTGAGTGAGGTGTGTTCTCTTTGGAGATCCCAAGATTTGGTCCCTGGATATTCCCAGTTTGGCCACGTCTCAATTGAAAGCTTCAGTGCCTTCCTCGGGCAACAGCAGGCACAGCTACAGACCGGCCGGAAAATCACTGACAAATATGGGGGCTGGGTCAGAGTGGTTGAGGGCAGTCACACGTGTGTGCTTTAAAACTGTACATGACATGACTTTAATTACAGTAAACTAATGAGTGAAATCTAAGACAGAATTTGACTTAAGTATTTTAATACTTGATTCCACAGTAATACGAGGAAGAATCGTCACATCCTATTGTAATCTTATTTACGAGTTACATTACAGACAAACCCAAGGCATACAAAAAATATCAAGACATCAGTTCAAATCCATAATTTATGATGGCAAAGTCGCCATCTTCCTTTAGGATGCTGTCATGGTCCTGGGCCGTTTGCCTGGTGTTTTGTGTTTTTTTCTGTGAGGTTCTGTTTTCTTGTTGTATCTCTGTTGTGTTTTTCAGTTTGTTTACACTTAGAGTCTTAGTTTGTCACAGTTTTCTGAATTCTGCATTTATTATTCCATTCCTGTCTTCTTTTGTTCTTCCCATTTTCCCGGTGTTTTGGTGTTCCAGGATCTGTTTGTCCCTCCGTGTCATTGTGCCTTGTCTCGTGTGTGTTTTATTCCGCGTGTTGTGTTAAGTCTGTGTTGGTATTGTGTTTGGGTTTTTCCTGGTTTTTTTTTGTCTCCTGTTCCCTGCGTGTGTGCGCGTGTGTGCGTGCGTGCGTGCGTGCGTGCGTGCGTGCGTCCATCAGTCTCTTCCCCTTTTGTTATTCCACGCTTTAGTAGTGGGGACTTCATGTCTGGACTTTGGGATTTTGCATTTTCATATATTTGAGTAATGTCAGTAACAAAACCGCACAGCAAGTTAAGTTTGTTGCAACTGCATCCTGCATTTGGGTCCAACCCTCACCCTAACCTAACCCTGACAGACGCCCCAATATAAGATTTCACGAGTGAATACGACCATGAAGGCTGATGTAAGCTCAGTAACACAAATACATAAACTACAGCCAGCCAGTCACTGTCTTTGAAGCCAGCCCACACGTTGTTCTGTGTGTATAGTGGGCACCACTGTAAGAGAAACTGAGACCCAGTATTTAAATAAAAGCAACCTTCAGGCGATATCAAAATTATCCAACATATTTAGTTCCAATATCATTTATAATGTAATAAATCAAGAAATAGATAACGCTATAAAACTTAGTATGAAAGAAATGTGATACCAGAAAACAGAACTATTTAAATATGACAGACTTACTCAGAATTTAAAAGGTGTGTGTAGACAAATAAACTTTCAGTCCCCACAGACTAGTTTCACTCCAGATCAACAGTAAACACTCAGGCACTGTTACCCACTCAGTATGAAGTCAGTCTGACTTTGGATTTTAAAATGATGGCAATTTGCTAGCTTTTGCTGACAGAAATCACAGCAGTTGGGATTTAACTGTGGTACAGTTGAACAAAGAAGCGGATAAAACCTTCTGTTCTCACAACAGCGAGAGAACACCATCAACACTTTAATAGTTGATGATGTGGACTGCAGCGACAGTAAGATTACAGAAAGGGAAGTTTTTGAGTTTTTACACTAATCGATGTTCCACTCGTTATTAAAGAGGAGACACGCAGTATTGTTGTTTTTGTTTTGTTTTGATAAAATTAAAAATTGTATCTCAACCATGCATAGAGGATTGTTTTTAAGGCTTTATGTTCACCATTACTTTTTATAATGGCTGAACAGATATTATCTATTTATTTTAAAAGCAGGGTTGTAGAAGGCATGCATGCAGAGGCACTACTTTATTTCTAAAAAAAATAATAATAATTGTAATCAAACAACTATAAATGTTTTTTCCAAAGCCTCGGATTTAGAATTAAATCCCTGTGTCTATGACTATGCTTGACTGTTGTCTGCGGCCATTATATAACATAAAGGCAACCAGAAAAGGAAGTGAAATGTTTGTGAATTATTATTTTTAAAGATAAAGCAGTGTCCAAGGAGACGCACATTCTGAATGATACAGAAACATGTAAAACAGATGTTTGCAAAGGGACATCGCAGGTTATGAGGCCAGAGGGGGAAATATGATTGATTTTGGTGTCATCAGTGGTTTTCTTTTAAGTTTAAGCTGAGGAGAACCTGTTGATGAGAGTCTGATAGGCAAGCTGTTCCATTCAAAGTCACAGCATAGTAAAAAGTTTATTCTTCCAAAGGTTTGAAATATTAAATTGGGAATGATGAACCTGAAGCACAGTATCACACCACATAATACACCTTTCAGGCCCCTCTAATGTGGACCGAGCTCCCAGTAGGGTTTGAGAGACAGATACCCTCTCTAATTTTAAGATTAAGATTGAAACTTACCTTTTTGATAAAGCTTACAGTTAGGGCTGGATCAGGTGACCTGAACCCTCCCTTAGGTATGCTACTATAGGCCTAGGCTGCTGGGGGCTTTCCATGATGCATGGCTGCCCCTCCCTGAGCCTGGTTTTGCTGAAGGTTTCTTCCTGTTAAGAGTTTTTCCTCCCCACTGTTGCCAGGTGTTTGCTCATAGGGGGTCATTTTGATTGTTGGGTTTTTTCTGTAATTATTGTAGGGTCCTTATCTACAATATAAAGCACAGTGACTGTTGCTGTGACTGTGGAAATAGTCAAATGTGGAATCTGTCCAATGAATAGAAAAGTAGAATTTGGATTTTACTTGGAAAATTCTTTATTCACAAATGCAGTTTTTTCAAAGCTAAGCCCGACTTGAATGACTGGAAGACCGATTTTAAGCCTTTCAACAAATCAACCCATAAATGACCATCAATTATTAATAACTTTGATTTAATAAAACTGTTTACTCTACCCTCTTTTACTTTATTAAAATTGGTTTATACAAGTTGAGATTTTTTATTTGTTTGTTTGTTTCTACATAGACGCTGTAAGCTCCCTGCTGCATTCATGGACCACCGAAATCATTGCAATTGTCACCAAGCAATGCAAAGGACAGTGCTATTTAATAGGAAAATAACATACTAAAAACATATATGATTATTTACTGTAATGGGATATAATTATGAAACAGAATGAGATGTTATAATTCAGGTGTAAATGGGGGCAAAGCTTTTCTACAGGCTACTGTAGTTGTGGTGATTTCCTTTAGACGTGGCGCGTCAGTTGTTTGGATTTTCTTGAAGTGCAAGTTTTTAAATCAATAAAGAAAAAAATACTGATTTTTTTTAAAAAAAAGCACCTGCCTAAAAAAAGCAAGGAGCAATTTCACAACAGAAGGATAAAATGTAATGAAGTCTAACTGGTCCCACGATCCTGCAGTGACCGTGAAGCAGCCACAGGCTGTGTTCAGTCCTGTTGTGCGCCCCTCTGTGGCAGCTGTCCACAATAACAACAGCTGATCGCAGCGGATGATTTCACTTTCTGTTTTGAGGAAGCGACACAAGTCTGAAAGCTTGACAGACATTTCAGATTCCTCTTCTACACTCGGTGGATCATTTTCATGGAAAACAAGGAGATAACACGCACCTGCGGCCAGTGGTGAGTTCATGTAATGTGACAGCTTCGTGTGAGGCGGACGCACCAAAGTTCATTTAAGGTCGGCTTGTTGATCTTTAATTTGATCTACTCGCAAACGAATATACCGAAAGGCGAAAGTAAACCAACACGGGAGGTTCAGGATGTCGGAGTCACTATTCGACATTAAGAAAAACTGAATTTCATTCTTACTTGAATGGTAATTAGTGCAGGAAAAGTCCTGCACTAATTCGTGTGTGGACGGTATTTGTTAGAAATTTGCAGACCAAATATGGTTTCCGTGAATATCCGACTGAAAGGGGACATTAAACCGTAAAAATGTGTTAAATATGTTTACTGACGCTGTTTGCGTAGAATCAGAGCGCACTGCGGTCGAGGCAGCCCTCAGTGCGGAGTCATGGTCAAGCCAGCCGCGCCGAGCATTTTGTTGCCCCTTTCTTCTAGAAAATACGGTAATTATGTTGCACGCTCATCTTCACACCCTAAAGTCCCGTATTTACAGGAGTACTGTTAGAGCTGACACAAGTGAGTGATAGAAAGAAAACAAGATGAAAGATGAACTCTAAATATGTGTTTTATGACAAGAATTATATTGTCTCAGAACTGTCAGATTGTGAGAACTATGATTTTTGAACAAAGGTTACCGCTTTAAAAATGAAGGACTGTGGAAACGCGGTCAGAAGAAGTAACACTTCTTAATTTGGGTGTTCTAAGACAATATAATTCTTGCTATTAAACATATTTTAATTTTATCTCTTTTGTTTTCCTCCTATGCTGAAATTGTAACTCAAATAGATGCATCACCTCGAGCAACATTCCTGTAAATAAAATATATATAAAAGGCACTATTAGAAACCATACTGGAATATGAGTGGAGTTTGCCTTTAATTATTTTCAGAAACTGTACAGCTCAGTGAGATGTAAGTCACCAATATACACGTGCTATACGCATAATTCTTTACGTGTATATATTTGGAGGCTTTGCATTTAATTTCTTCCTAAAACATGCAGCATAATTACAGGACAGTAATTGGATAAGGAGTTGGGAGTCGATCTGCACTGAAACGCATTAAAAGGTTTGTGTCATGTATTATAGTTTACAGTATAGCAAAACCTCTACTGGACTGTGCAGCAAAATGGTCAAAACTGCAGGATAAGAAGACTTCCACTGATGATGATGATGATGATACTTCTGGGTCCAGCTACCGTAAGAAAAGGCCAATAAAATGCTAGAGCTGGCTTGACCGTGACTTCCCACGAGGGTTCACGTGACTCAGCACAGTCAAACACTCCTGTGCTTCAGCGGTGCTGATGTGTAGCAGACAGTTGTGGAGCTGTAACAGAGGCAGGGGGGGCTGTAGATTTGGATGGCCGTACTCACTCTCTATATTCACATTCAGTACAACAGTTGGACTTCCCACAGAGCACAGAGGTGTGGCTGCGTACACTTTCTGCAGAATCTCAGTGCAAAATGACACGAGATGACCCTTTCCTCCTCTCATTCTTTAAGCCACAAAGAGATCGCTGAGGTCAACTTCGCTCTGCATGAGACCCACTGCAGCCGCTTCCTGTGTCTCTGTCCTGACTGTAATGAAGCAGTTCCCAGAGATCAGCTAGAGGAGCACAGAGAGGAACAGCATGCGGAGGTATGCACACAATAAAGCAGCCTTTTTCCAGCAGTTTGGTCGCATACATCAACCTCATGGAGTTCAATTCAGCCATTAGTGCAGACACACATCAAGAGTGATGTCAAGGGGTTAGTGGGAGGGAAATGTTGCACACCAGCCACTTCATTCTCTGCATTTCAGTGTAGCATTTTGTACCCTTTTGTGTATCAGCATGTGTCTTCCGTAGTATAGTGGTTTACATATTTGCGTAACAAATGAATAATCACTCGTTTAATCCTGGGAGGAGATACACACTCCTTTTGGGGGCTGTCAGGACGCTTAAAAAAAATCAAACACAGGAATTTCTGGTTGTGAGCACCAGGGTTATTATAGTTAATGAAAACGAACGAAATAACGAAAACTGAAATTGAGAAAACATTGTCGTTAACTGAAATAAATAAAAACTATAATTAAAAGGAAAAAACGGTAACTAACTAAAACTGTATTGTGAGTTTCCAAAACTAACTAAAACTAACTGAAATTATAGATAAACTTTC
>VUQK01010141.1:15300-36889 GCA_015106715.1 Bujurquina vittata | reverse complement strand
TATCACATGGTCATAAGTATTCAGACCCTTTGCTCAGTATTGAGTAGAAGCACTCTTTTGAGCTAGTACAGTCATGAGTCTTCTTGGGAGTGATGCAACAAGTTTTCCACACCTGGATTTGGGGATCCTCTGCCATTCTTCCTTGCATGTCCTCTCCAGTTCCATCAGGATGGATGGTGACCGTTGCTGGACAGCCATTTTGAGGTCTTTCCAGAGATACTCACTTGGGTTTTGGGTCAGGGCTCTGGCTGGGCCAGTCAAGAATGGTCACAGAGTTGTTCCGAAGCTACCCCTTTGTTATTTTAACTGTGTGCTTAGGGTCACTGTCTTGTTGGAAGGTGAACCCTCGACCCAGTCTGAGGTCCTGAGCACTCTGGAAGAGGTTTTCTTCCAGGATCTCTCTGTACTTGGCCGCATTCATCTTTCCTTCAATTGCACCAGTCGTCCTGTCCCTGCATCTGAAAAACACCCCCATAGCATGATGCTGCCACCACCATGTTTCACTGTTGGGATTGCATTAGGCAGGTGATGAGCAGTGCCTGCTTTTCTCCACACATACCGCTTAGAATTAATGCCCAAAAGTTCAATCTTTGTCTCATTAGACCTGAGAATCTTATTTCTCATAGTCTGAGAGTCCTTCTTGTGCTTTTTGAGCTTTCTTTGTTGCAGAAACTGAATATGAGGAGGAGGGGACGGAAAACACTTGCTCATTGGCTCACAACTTGTGAGGCCTTAGCCAATCAGCTTGCAGATTCATACCATAGATACAGTAACTGTCCCTTTTTTTTTTTTTTTTACTTTAATTTGAGTGACTGAGACTATAAACTCAACAGGAAAGTGTTCCAGAGTTGGAGGCAGAAAGCTGTTTTTCCATACAGGACCAGAAGCGTTTATGCGACCACATCTATCGCCATCTGTTGGCCTGTGTAAAGAATGCAGGTTAAAGCACTTCCTCACTGGCTTCATTTTTCCAACCTGGACTACGTCCATGTTTAATACTCTCTGTGGACGTCACCCATCAGTATCCCCTGTTGTAGTGTATCATTAAATCTCTCATCATTTATGTACTTAATTATTTAGGTTTATATAATTAACATAATGATCTCAGGCCTGTTTAAGGATGTTGCATCTTTCCATTAAGTTTTAGTTCTTGTATGTATATGTTTTATGTAGATCTTTGTGGTCTGGGTTTTTTTTGTTTCTTTTTAAGTCATACTGTGTCAGTGCCACAACTGTTACAAATAATTATTTTTACGACAGTGTGTGAAATCTATGTAAAATCCGGTGTTTGACATTGGTTGCATCCGAGTCAGCATTTCTGGAGCGCAGCTGTCATTAAACAGGGTTTGAGTTTTAAGCGGAATAATGACATATCGCAGAACTGACATATCTCCATTTTACTGTGCAGATCTGTCTGTGCATACTTTACCTTTAACAGATTAAAGCCATAAAAAAACATTAGTGTGAGTAGAAAAAGAGCTAAATTCACCGTCTGACCTTCACAGACAGCGTGATTTTCATTTACACATCCTGTCATATTTTTTTCCCTTTCTTTCTCACCAAGGGAGAAGCTGCAGTGTACTAATGACAGTATAGCAGAACTGTAATCATGCGTCTGTGTTGATCAGTAGATGCCCTTCTACTCTGATCTTGATTAGAGATTATACACTTATTAATATCTGCTTTTGCTTGACAAGCCAAGTGTGTATCAACAAAATAAATCGCGTAGGGCTTTGAGAATGAGAGAGAGTGTTAGTGTATAATGAGATAGAAGAGAAAGAGGAAAGAAACAAAACAACAACAGCAAAAAAAGATGGTTACACAGAGCGGTTGCCATGGAAAGAAGGAGAAATAGAAAACAAGAGGGGGGGGCAGAGGAGACAGAAAGTAAAGGATAAATTCCCGGGAGACTATGTTAAGTTGTATTGGTGTGTGAGCTTGTCACTAATAGTGTCCCTGCCATGGTTATGAGAGCTGGAAATACTTTGGTGCTAATAGACAGATTATGGAAAGAAACGAAGCATGTCCTGAAATCCTCTTAGCAAGGCTTCACCTTTTTATTTATTTATTTCCTGCCATATTCCTTTCTTTCTTTCTCCCTTTCTCTCTCTACTCCGCTGGCCTTGGCATTGTCTCGTTGAACGCGTTTCATGTTTTGTTGGCGCTTGGCGGGTAGTGTCGCTCTCTCTCTCTCTCTCATTCTCACTCTATCCTTTTTCTGTCTCGCACATTTTCAAAAGGCACTTTATTTATTGTCCCTGGGGAGCACTACATTATGCATTAACCTGTTCAATTATGCATTCATTTATGCAGCCATTGCCTTATGTAAATGCACTTTATGATTAAACAAATTGTTTCGCTGTTTGGCCGTGTGTTCCCCACGTCGAGTGTTTGCCAGTGACATCATGCAGCAGTAGCAAGAGACTCCATGCCTAAAGTGAGTACTGTGTGTGTGAGTCTCAGTCGTATTGGGCCCGCTAGACCGGTGAAAGGGCCTTGGAGACTGCAAAAGCACTGTGTGGGTTTCACAAACTGATACCGAGCAGGGGAAAAGCACAGGTTTCCTCACTTGCTTTCTTTGTTTTTCTCCAATGCAGAAGGCCACTAATGAGGCCAATTTGTGAAAAAAAAAGGCATCTGCTGGTCATGTTGGAAGCAGTCTAATCATAGCATTCTATACTATATTAAAACCCAAGCGAGTGAAGTTTGCAGGTAGTTACAAGAACTAATCCACAGTAAATGCTGTTGTTTTTTGTTTTGTTTTTTTTACAAAGTGAAGAATTTTTAACCTTTAAATATATGTACACAGAGAGATGAGGATGCAAAGAGAAATAAAGACAAGGATGAGATATCAAGTTTTTAAAAAAAAAAGTTTTCCAGGAAATGACAGATTTAACAAAATGACTTAATTGGATCAGATGCTGGTGTATACAGTAGGTAAAGTGTAGCACAAGACATAAACCACTTAAACTTCAAATTAGATTTCATGATGACTTGGAGGGGAAAAAAGCACATCTTCATCCTAAGGTATCAACGTGTAGTCGAGGTCACCGTCGCTTTGCAAATGCATAAAAACACATCTTGCAGTTCAGTGCCAGAAGTTTTACTTTTCTTGGCTTCGTTTTGATCGAAAAGCAAACAGTGAAATCACCGCGCTTACTTCAGCCAGCATAATATTTGTGCTTTAACAGGATCAGTTAGGTAGATGTGTGCCATAATGAAAGCGTATACTATGGCTATATCACTGTGTCAGAAAGTATAAAACCCTGAAACAACAGCTAATTTAAAACAAATACCCTTTCAATGCCAGCAGAGGCCTTGAAAGTCTCCTGTTGACTAAAGACTAAGAGAGTTGCTCCAGACATCTTAATCACTGCTATATATAGCATTACCCCTATCTGACAAGAGAAATGAGCAGCCATTTAAGACAGATGAACTGTGTCTGGATGGTGGGTAGACTTATCTAAGCCACAGCCGCACCTTTTGATCTACTCCAGAATCTCCCACTGGTTTCCATCTGATACAGGATATCTGATTTGCCCACACCACTGAGGAATGAGAAATTTTAGAGGAGAAAAGATGAGTGGAATATGCATTAAGACACCTTGACTATACAGTCACTCTATTTTTCCACCTCGCTTTTCCCTTCTCTCCATATGCAGCCATTCCTCAATCACACGGTCGCAACGCTCTGACTGTACTCGCTCTATTTCCTCGTTCTCTCTCTCTCTTCACCTCTATCACTCTCTTGCCCTGCCTTCTCCCGCGATGTGTCTCGCTCTCGCTCCATCTCTCTGTCTCTGCCAGGGTGTGAGTGAGTGATGGAGTTTTAGTGGACCCTGAGAGTGGTCCTGTGGTTTTTCAGTGCCACACATCAGAGGCAGAGCATTAGCCCTCTGCATGCTTCAGGAGTTTGGCTTGGCAGAGAACCAGGCCCTAACTACCTCCTCTCTAGCGCTCACTGCCGCCAGAACAGGCCAGACAAACTGCCCTAGCCCTGCTCACAATATACATGAAATTATGCTGATGTCCCACTGTTTATACTTATATTCATTAACTTTTATAAGAACATATGTGTGTTTTTATTGCATTAATTTTCTGACTGCACCCTGACACAGAATGACTTGAAGTAAGTTTTTATTGGCTGTCTTGAAGGGAAAAAAGGGGTCTCTATCTGCATAATATACAGTAAATCTTCATTATCCAAACCTCAGACTGAATAGTTGAAGGAACAAGCGTAATGAAGAGAATATGCACAGCAATGCAAAGTTATAGTCTGGTAATTTTGAGAATTAATAATAAAGCTACCTGGGACTTGTGTCTTAAAGCTAAAAAATTATGTGCACTTTATAAGAAACGTGGTCCTGGTGGAGATAATAGAGCAAAGGAAGCATGGGAAGTACAAAGACAGGAAAATGACTGTATGATTCATATATTTTTACATATGTATATGCTGGTGTACAGCATATTATGTGCAGGAGAGTAAAACCTTTCGGAACGCCTGCAGCCCCCTGTGCAGTACTTGAAATTCCACACACACTAAGTGTAATTAAAAACAGGTGAAGGCTGGTAATCTGATTTTAAAGCACTGCAGGGTCATGTAGTACACGAGTCTTGGATATGATCAAACATAAACATTCTTTCATTATTTGCCACATATTACCAAAACTGCTGTATCAGAACTGTAGCTTCGGCAGTTCTGGCATTCCCTCTTCTTGCAGATATGTCTCAAAAAACACTCTTACCGTATGGCTGTTACTGAACATTTCTTCCTGCCCTTGGACCCCAGGTCATTAAAACAAACTCTCCATCGTTACAGAACCACAAACAAACAAGTGACTTTTTTTTCTTTCCACAGACATATTTTAACTTTTTTTTCTTTTACTCTGGCTTAGGGTCTGACAGAAATAGAAGGGGCGTCAAGAGTCACCACAGCAGACAGATAGCTTCAGGCTGTGGCACACACACCACCTGCACTGCCTGTGCATGTGTGTGAGTTTCGCGCGAGTTTGTGTCTGATCTGCGGCTGTGAGTGCATACGATCAATTAAAAAAAACAACACATCATTAAAGCTTGTATTTTAAATAAATTATTTTATTAAAATGTAATCACTGAAGCACTGGTGTAATATATATTATTTCCAGTAAAGGACAGGGGGGAATGCGCTCCACACATCATGGTCCAACTAATTCTGGGATATTACATTTGGGTAATTTTGAAACAGCTCTCTGGTGGTAGTTTTGTAGCAGAATAATTTATCAAAACATTTTATACTGTCCCGCAATTGATTGTGACCACTAAAAGATGCAATACTTAGGCATGCAGTATGCATGAAATTATGCTAATGCATAACACAAGCATTCATAAACATCTGCATATTGATGTGTACAGTATCTGATATTTGATTGCATTAAATCTAATGAGTGTAGAGAAACAGAATGATTCAACATAGACACCGATATGAAATATGGAGCACCTGCATTTTCATTATTGCACTTCATTGTAATAAAGTATACATACCATATGTACATAGTATAAAAGTACCACACATACATTAGTATTTCAGCACTCCAAATTTACTGTCTTCAAAAGTCCACGAGATGAAGCATATGCAGCTGTGTGTAGCACACGTGCTGAAACACAATATTGTGACTCCTTAAACTTCAAATTGTACTTCACCAAGATTTTGAATATTTCTCTGAGTCTTTTTCTAATTTTGATCATTATGTGCCATTTATCGTGTGTATTTTTATCATTTCAGTCAATTTGCAATAATAATTTGCAGCTTTATCTTTATACATTTGAATTAGCCATTTAAACTGATGAATTTCTCTTGATTTTTGAACAGTTAGGCCATTTGCCGCAGGAAAGTTGGAGTATTGTATTAAGCTAAAAGCTATAGCTGTTGGTTAATACTGCTTAACTGGATGTTTAGTTGTGCACACACACACACAAATGCACAAGTTACAAACGTTCAGTTTGCTGGTGACACCTCAGTAGTCGCATGCTTGGCCATATATCTATGATAATGGTTGCTATGCTGATGATCAGAGCTATTTACTTTAAATGGGTCATTATCAGTCGAAGACTACCCGTGTGATGGTGATGAGGGCTTTGACAGATATATTGCTAAACGCGAATAGGTACTGATGATGAGCCACAGAAGTGTGCTACTAGTCTGTGCTTTCATTCGCTCCTTGCGTCTCTCCACTTCATTGTCGCTTCACCTCTTTGTCCTTTAGCTCAATTTTCGAATCACAAGTCAGGAGCAGTCAAGTGCTGCCATTCCGGTGCACAACAGCGTGTCCCAGGATTCAGGGGGAAAAAATGAGAGACAATAGAAAAGACAATGGAAATGTATTAGTAACACAAAGTCTGTGCTCTGTTTTTATTGAATTATGAAGAATTTATGATAGCAATTTGATCTGGGGTATCACTTTCAGCTAGGCTCTTGTTCTGCATGTTTAAGATATAGTGCAGCGCTTGGATATCTGTGTCTTTGGGGAGTTGGCAAGTAGCACAGCATGCTGTGTGATGCTCTGCTCATCCCAATCACAGCTTTGAGTCTTCAAAGAAAATATGATGACTCAAATTCATATTTGACACGGTAATAATAAAACTACTTAAAACTATAAAGTCTCTCCCAATTCCCCCATTTTCATAAGCCCATGTTTATCTCCCCATTTTAATTAGCAAGTGGCATTAATTTCTGCTTTTGCTTTTATCACCAATCATTTACAAGCACAAGGATGATCGTGTGAAAATTACCGAATTATGGAATACATTCCCTAGGTTAATTAGGTTGTTCTTTTTAATTAGAATGTAATTGTGTGAATTGGTGTCTTTTCAAGGGGAAAGACAGGCCATCAGACAGCACAGGCAGTCCAGTCTCTCAGTAAGCCTGAGACTGTGGGCAACAGTGCCCTCTACATGTCAATAACAGAAGCACATTATTGTGCTGGGACAGGCCTTCCCAGTGTCAGTGGGATGGTTTGTGTGTGAATATTTGTGTGTCTGTGCGCACATGTGTTTGTGTAACAGGCCTACATGAGGGGGAAAATGATCGTGAAAAACGGTCCATTTTAATGATTCATCGCTGAGTCATAAATTAAACTGAACACTCATGGAAGAATATCTATTTTCAGCCGTTTATGCTCGGACATACTTATGATGTTAGGTAACAGATTTTTTTTCCATCTAAAACTGATCTTTTGGACTGGCAATCATTTTTCCGTGAAGCATGAATGTGCTGCAGACGACACCAGGACTCTCGACTTGGGCGTATTTCTAGGAAAAAAGGTTGGATACCACCGTAAATACAACAACCAAAGGGCCTCACTAAAGTATTGCATCTGCACATGTGTGGACATTGTTCTCTTCCTTTGTCTATCTGTACATATACCACTGTGTATGCGCCTACAGCTTATACACCAGCTTAATCATTCAGTGCAGTCGCTCGCCCTCCATCACGCCCACAAACAACAAACATAGTGGACCACAGGTAAACAGCACTATCTCTAGGCCAATCCCTCACATGGGGTAAGGCAATTACAAACTCTGCATGTCACCACACCATGCCGCCTACATTGCACACACTTGCACACGCACACGTCTATGCGCATACCTGAAGACACACCCCCTGTTTCGAACCACCCTGCACACTTTCTCAGCATTTCATCCCTCTCTCATTCCTTCTCCCGCCCGCTCTGCGTGTCATTCTCTGTCACTCGCCTTGTGCAAAATTGCACCGAGGCGAGCTGCCACAGTATTGAGGAATAGTGTCATATACTGGCAATTTCCTCCCTAGGTGTCAGGCATACTTTACCTTAATATGTCTGCAGCGACTCTTAATAAAACAGTCTTGTCTATATACATATCTCTACCGCAGCCTGGCCTGTGCCACACTGCACACGGCACTCAATAGCATGCTGTTAAATATTTACCTCCGCTGAATGTCAATGGAGGAGGACTAGGTGGAGAGGAGAGGAGACAGAGGAAAGAAATGGAAAAATGTGTCCCCGGTTGGTGTTTTAGCTGTCTGGATCTGTTGCATGGAGAAATTCCATATCAGCCAGGAGAATGTTTTAGGATTTTGTGACGCCATATCAGTGTAGTCTGCTTGCTTGAGAGGGGGGGAGAGGGGGAAAAAAAAGGGCGAGAACTGGAAATTGAAAAATAGTGGGATATTTGTGATTCAGACAGAAAAGAGGAAGTATTTGGATGCACAGAATTTTACTGCGCCTGTCTGCCTTGTATTCACGATCTTAAAGTCACACGCAATGTGCCAGAACTCTATGTACCGACAAGCCTTTGACTTAAAAGAACAGTAGGTCCCTTGCACAGAGTCTGGGCAACACTTATCAGTGCTAACTAAGACACGCTATTGTGGGTTTGGATCAAGCCGTACATTGCATTTTCCTTGCTGTTTCTTCTACCGAACTTAATTTTACACCCCGCATATTCAGTTCTCACTCATACCCAGCTGCTGCTGAGGGTAGTTTAGAAAGGCACGAGGGGATGAAGAACAAAAACAGACATGTGACATTTGACCTTAATTTTCAAGGTAATGTCAGGGATATTGGATGTCACAGAGCTCAGATATGTCTTGGTTTATGGCTTGTCGTAGCTTGACTCTGGCTTCTTTCAAAGTCGTCACATGTGGAGAGTTAAAAATAATGCATTATAGCATGTGTATTGTATTCAGCAAGATAACACAAGAAGTGCTGGGAATGTGTCCTAGCTTTCAAAGCCAGTGGTAAGCTGAAATAATCCTGCTGCACTTGCAGTAGTTGCCCTGAATAATCACTAATACTGTGGCTTATCAATCCACTCAGAGCACGCACGCTTGATGGCTTCACATGGAAATGGAAAATGCACTGTCCGACCCCACGAACTTTATCACTTAGCAGTAGTATTCATTTGAGTGAAAGTTAGAAAACTATCTCCTGGATGTTAACTATGTGGCAGGTGATCCCGATAATAATCATGAGCTTGAAGGAAGGAAAGCTAACATCTCCTTTAAGTGCAGATTTCCCAGCTCAGACTTAGAGTCAGAAATATTCTCTGCGAGGAGGGAAACAGAAAAAAAGGAAGAAAAACGGCAGCTGGGTTTTTAATGACTTTCTGCACATTAGAATAATCTGTCATTTCAATTAGCGGGATTGTCATCTATGAGATGTCTCCCGCTGCACCCATACATAGACACACCCACGCGTGCGCGCATACACACACGCATACCACACATACCTATACCTTGAGGTTGTCATCTGTACCCCTCATGGGAGAGAAGCAGGGGTGTCAAAGCATCCCTCCCCCTCCCCCAACAGCGTCACCACCACCACCACTGCCATCACCACACACGCAGACACACCACCAACACCACCGCCACCACCACAACTACACACACCATCCTTAAAAAACAAAGCAAGGTTTCAAGGGAAATTGCTTGACAGCAGCTTAAAAGCCAGTCAGGAATAACTTATCAGGCGAGGGCTGCCATCGTGCCTCGCGGGGTCATTTCATTACGATTACTTTACCCTCCTTAACTCAAAGAGAGTGAAGAGAGAGAATGAGTAAGAGAGAGAGGGGGGGTTGGGGGAGTACAGGTGGTAGTGGTGGTGATGGCAGGGAGGGGGTAAACTCTTCAAGAAAGATAGATAGAAAGGAAGCTGAAGTTTCAGGAAGTGCTTAACTTTTACTTTTCTTCTTTTTTTCACTCTCTGGTTTTAAAACTTGTCTCAGTAATGAGCTTACATCTTCTTCTCTTTTTTTTCTGCCGCTCACTATATACAGAATGTCATCTGCTGTTTCCTCTCTCCTGCACGTGGGGTGTTTTAAACTGTGGAAAATAAAAGGTGAGCAGTTTAGATGATTCCTTCTGTTGTTTCTGCTATTTTTTTTTTTAAAGGAAAAAATTTTTATGCAGTGGAACATATTTGACCCAAGACCCCATTTGCCCAAAGGGCTGTTACTGCCTTTGATAGAGTGTGTGCAACAACTGGGATTTCAAGCAGAGAAAAATAACTTGCCCTCATGTCCAGTAGAGTAATTTCATTAAACTTTTCTGTTTATAGAGGATTATTTGACCCACTTTTAAACTGTTATTACTTCTATATAATTATGTTTTCTAGGTTAAGGAAGCCAATATTTCTTTTTTTTTCTTTTGTACCTCAAGGCAATTAAGAAGCTTCTAGAGAATAAGAATATATGGCATGTAGGGATGATGTTATGATTGCTAATTATGCTCTGATGCGGCCCTGAGAAATGCTCTGTGTTCTGGCTTATGTCCGGCCAGCTTTGCCAGGCCCAGATAATATTTATGAAATGTAGACATTCTTGGGGCTAAAGCAGAGTCTTTATAATGGGAGACAGATGGGATCTGCTTTGGATTAAGAACATCGAGTCCACTATCTGTGGGAACACCTTCTCTCTCCGTATGTGTGCACTTAAATGTGTGTGCATGTTTGCCTCAGTAGGTTTGCATCTGTGCGTATGTGCGCCTAAGTGCTCACTCATGTGTGGATGCGTGCGCGTGTGTAAATGCAATTGTCTTTGACAGCCGCAGCGTAGTTATTTTTTAATGCATTTCTGAGTTATGATAACCATCGTGCAGTCTGCTCCTTCCAATGGCTTATATATCTGACAGTGGAAATGGGAGTAATTGTACAAAAACGCTTCTCAATAACAACAAAAAATCCCTTACAATTACATAGCTGGAGTTCATTTGGGCCAGAACTTTGTTATTGCCAACAACTAAGGCAATGTTTCGGAGTAAATGTTTCTTCATTCCTGATTCATCAGAAGCAATGAACCTCCAGTACCTCACTGAGATGAAGAGATATGCAATATGAAGGCAAATTGCAGATAATATTCCCCTGACAAGCAAAAATATAGTATATCGTGTATTGTTTACACCACTAACATGCCATCCTAATGCCATCTGCTGACGCACTGCTGATATATCCAAAGGCACAGGGGTTAGTTCAGTGGGCAAGATGTACTGCTGTCCATTATTTGCACTTATTGAGATTTAACTGTGTCAGTGTGACTTCCAGAAAGGGTGAGATCAAGTAAAGGCACATTGTTATGTGAGGTGCCATGACAGAGCTGTATTATGTTCATTAGATTCCAGAAAACAAGATGAGGTTTTAGACTTCACATTAAAGATATGACACCATAACCTACATGGCTGTCTATCTCTCTTTTTTCTTCTTTATCGCTCCGCTTTTTCTTTCCCCCTTTTCTCTTTTTCCCACTGTGCCTGCAGGTTTCTCTTTCACGCTCCCTCTTATCATTTCTCTCTTTTCTTTTTAGTATTCCCCTACCGCTCTTACTTCTTCTCTGTGCTCTCTTTCTTTCCCTCTTTCCTCTTCTTCTTTCTCCTTTTCATACATCTTTGCTCCCTTTAGAAAAGGGATATGAAAAATAGCATGTTTTGATTATACTCAACACTTTTTAATCAGAGTATAACATCAAGTCAGTTAAAACTCAAGGAGATTGATCTGGTCAGTTAAGTAGCAGAGGGGGCTGTTTCAGCTGCTTTGGAGATAATGAAATGAAACCTTTTTACTAGTTCTGCATTAATCTAGGGTCAGTGTTACTACTGGTAGTATGAAGATACTGTATACATAGACCCTACAGAGGTTGCACAGGCAGTCCAACTATGAATGCACATCAAGATGTTCCATTCCCAGAAGGTTTGGTCTCAGTCTCTAGAGCATAGAGGTGATTCCATGAGATAGGCAGATCTAGGACAGCTGGACAGGCCCACAGAAGGTCCTTATCCCATCAGCAGGATTGGTATCTCCTCCATTGTACAAGGAGGAACAAGATGAGCACTGCCAGAGCCTTACAAAATGACATTCAGTAGGCCACTGGTGTGAATGTCTCTGTCCAAACAATCAGAAACAGACTTCATAAGAATGGCCTGAGGTGCCAACATCTAGTGGGCACACCGGATGTCAGAAGTCAGAAATTAATCGAAGATAACACTGAAATGATTTTTTCTGTTTAGAAATGCAAATAGATAACTGTAATTTGGCATCCATCCATTTCCTTCCACATATCCAGTACTGGGTCGTGGGGGCAGCAGCCTAGGCAGAGAAGCCCAGACCTCCCTCTTCCTAACCACCTCCTTCAGCTCATCCGGGGCAGACCCCAAGGCATTCCCAGGCCAGCCGAGAGATATAATATCTCCAGCATGTCTTGGGCCTGCCCCGAGCCTCCTCCCAGTATGTCCTGCAGGTTTTACATGTGTCTCTGCTTCAGCACACCTGAGTATAGAAGTCATTTGCAGGACTCTGGAGAACTTGACTGCATACTGAGGAGGTAATTCAGCCATTTAATTCTGGTGTGTTGGATCACGGACACATCTAAAGCCTGCAGGACACCAGCTCTCAAGGCCTGGATGTGAGGATCGCTGCAGTAGGACATGCCCAAGAACACCTCATCTGCTTTCCCAAGATGCACCCAAGAGGTATCCCAGTCAGATGCCGGAAACACCTCACCTGAAGGAGCAACTTTACTCCCAAATGGCTGCCCTCCTCACCCTATCTCTAAGGGAGAGGCCAGCAACCTTTTGGAGAAAGACCATTTCTGTTGCTTGTAGTCTTGATCTTGTTCTTTTTGTCACTACCCAAAGCTTGTGACTATAGCTGAGAGTAGGGACATAGATTGACTTGTAAATCGACAGGTTCACTTTCACACTCAGCTCCCTCTTTACCATGACGGACCAGTGCAGCGTCCACATCTCTAACGACACAGCCCCAATCCATCTGTCACTCTCCCGCTCCCTTCACCTGTCATCCATGAACAAGACCTTGAGATACTTAAACTCCTCCACCCGGGGCAGCAAGTTGTCCCTGAGCTAGAATGGGCACCCCACCCTTTTCTGGCTGGGGGCCATGGCCTCAGACTTAGCAGTCCTAATTCTCATGCCACCCGCTTCACATTCGGCTGGCCACCACCTGCTGAAGCCAACAGGACTGCTAAGAGCAGAGACGAGATTCTGAGGCCACCAAGGCGGAAGCCTTCCACCATCTGGCTATGCCTAGAAATTCTGTCCATAAAAATTATGACCAGAATCACTGACAAAGGGCAGCCCTGATGGAGTCCAACACCCACTGGAAATGAGTCAAACTTTACTGGGACTGAATGGCCCATAACGGCGGACCAGACACCCCATACTCCCGCAGCACCCCCCACAGGATACCCCAGGGGATGCGGCCAAATGCCTTCAGTCACTGACATTAAGACAAGAAAACTCCTCGGAGAGGGTATCACCCCAAGTCCAGCACCCTGATACTGTACCTATCTGTAAGGAAGGAGGCAGAGGACTAGTGTGTTGTCAGAACAACTATCCAGGATAAAACAACAAAGATTAATGAGTATATCAGGAAGATGTACAAACTGAGCACGCACATCCAAACAAATAAGGGGTGCAGGACCAAAAAAATTTGCTTGTCTCATTATATCAGGAAGATGGCCACAAAGGATAACGTCCTCAGTGAATCGGCAGGAGAAAACTAAGAAAGTAGAGGAGCAAGAACAGGAACCATCATGGGAAGACAGGCCCCCAGCACAGCCTGTATCGTACCACAGATTCCAGGAGAGCACAGTCCTAGAAACAGCTAAAATACTGTGCAGGACCCTCAAGCTCGCAAGCCTCTGGTAGAGGACCCAAGCTTGGAGGACAAACAAAGACCGCCCACGGGGCGAGGGGGGGATTATGTGTTCTTTCATTCCTTCATGCATATAACCTCCAAGCTGCACACTTTGGTCTTTCAGCTAGAAGAGACAGAAAATGGAGTAAAAACTCAGATGATTGCATTACTATTGAACACGGCTCCGATTTAACCAGCAAAACACTGCTTCTATGAATTACATTGGCTGAAATTTATAAAGACACTAACGCTCCCTGCCCGAGCTAAGGAAACCAATATTTTTGAAAATGCTTTTTCTTGTTTGAACTGCTTTAAGATTGCTGGACTTCACGTTTCCTTCTTAAGATAAAAAACATCTTTTGTAACTTCTAAAAAACACAAGCTTTTTAAGGTGTCTTTAGCTCTGTAAATACTGTATTTTCGAAGACAAAAATGTCCAGCTTCTGTTTTAGCAGAGAAAAGAGAAAGGAAGGAAGGATGAATTGAGTCCTTTTTGCCACATATTAATACTCATCCTGCACCAAATTGAGCAGATGGAAATTAAGTGAATCTGGTAAGGCCATATTAGTCCCATTTGGGTAAATGTCATTGAAAAGATAGTGAACAGAGCTAAGTCAAATGGCGCTTTGAGCCCAGTGAATTAGGCACAGTTAGGGATTAGCCCACAATGGGGGTCAATTGATTAACAGTGTTAAATACAGTGTTAAATGTTGGAGTTTGAATAAAGAGAACAGAGAAGGGGGGAAAGAGGGAGGTTCACACGACTTCTTTGTTTTTGTTTTGTTTTGTTTTTCTTCCTCACAGGTCAGTTTTGCATGATTATTTTACCAATTGATATGGTTCCTTCCCTTTTGAGCTGTGATCCCTGGAATATCAAAGACTTGGATCTTCCTTCTTTTATCCTTCCTTTCCTCTCTTCTCCCAGTCTTTTATTCTTTTCTCCCTCTGCCATATCTCTCCTGTCATATCCCATCTTTTGTCGTTTGCCTGGTTTCATCCCTCAACAATGGGGGTGAAAATTACATTTTAGCTGGAACGTTTCATGTTGCAAAGCGCCAGCCAGTGTAATCTTTTTTTTGCAGAGGTGAAAACATCAGGCTGCATTTGCTGCACTTCATGTATGTAAATCAGAACAGTGATGCACACCTTCTGAGGCCAGCTAGATGATGCATTTAGACTGCTTAGGGAGACTGATACAATGTAAGCTCTCAGTGTTTATGTGTATGAGTATGTGGTTTTGACTGTGTATGAGTGAGAGTGGGTACGTGTGTGTGTGTGTGTGTAGGCCCATGTTTATACCCTTTAGTGACAGCCTCAACATAATCTGAGCTTGCTCTACAGGCATGGTGGGATGATACTTCAAAGTAAGTACCTGCTAACAGACATTAGTCCATGTAAACAGGGCATACTCAACCTAAGCTGGGTGCTCAGTACAACATGTGTGTATGTACAAATATTTCTTGTTTGTGTGTGTGCATATGTAGGTGCAGTGTCGTATAAATGCAACAAGAGACTGTTGCGCGGTATAGTTTTATTTCTCTGTGCATAAAATGATGTTGTACGCTGGACAATTCAGTATACACAAGTGTATGACAGAGAGCATAGCAGTGTGTGGTCTAAACATGAACACGGAAAGATGGAGACAGTGTGAGAGAATCCGTTTAATTCTTGAGGCAGAGAAATAAAGACGGACTGAGCGTTCAGGTGTGGAACAGTTTGCCACGTTTTACTGCAGTGAAAACCCTATAATAAAAAAATTTTTTTTTTTAGATCTTTAGATGGATCCTTCTGGATATTACAAGAGTTCTGACTATGTGGCTCTCACCAGAATGCTGAGACCAAAAAAGTCAGGCCAAAAAGACCATATCAAATAACAGGGACTACACCATGTCTTGTGCGTCCTAGTTTTAACCATAAATGCACTGAAGTATTAATTATACTGCTTATTTACTTTGCAATGTATGTTTTAAAAAAAACATGATTATGACCTCAATTGTTTTCCCGTGAAAAAAGCTGCCTTAAACTCCAGGGGGTCTGGCATCTTTATATTATACAAAAGTGAAAATAAGAAGGCACCTTTTGATAGCAGAGCATGCTGTGTCTGTGGGCTGTACATAAAAGATTGATGTAGCCAACATGATGACATCCATTAGTAGGTGCATTACCATTTTGAATGCTTATCTTTAACTTAACCTAACATTACTTCAACTTTAACCTTATCCTACCCTAACAACTATGCATAGTAGAAGATCTTTTCCAGGGTAGCATGGTGGTGTGGTGGTTAGCACTGCTGCCTCACAGTTAGAATACCATCTGAAAGGCCTGGGTTTGGTTCCACCTTGGCCCAGGCCCCTCTCTCACTCTCTCTCTCTGTGGAGTTCACACACTGGGGTTCGTTTAATTAGCCAATCTTTGAATAGTTGTGTGTCTCTCTATGTTGGCTCTGCAGCAGGCTGGTGGTCTGTACAGGGTGTACCCTGCCTCTCGCCCTATGTCAGCTGGGATAGGCTCCAGCCCTCCTGTGACCCTGAAAAGGAGAAGTGGATGGATTTGATGTCTAGGATTACTTAGGTACTTAATGCAAGACAAAACAAATTGGATTGCATTGGTGGAGTTTAGTACGGTTAGTACATGAGACTGGAGTTAAGTGCTAGTCACAGACTTGAAGTTACCATGAGCTGCACTGACTCTTTCAATTACCTTAGCCATCCCATTGTTACCAGCACAGATATTTGAGAAATTTTTGCCATAAAAACACTGAAAATTGTGTCATTCACTAGGTTGGCTTTTTTAAGAATTTAACCATGACCACAGTCTTTCCCAAACCATAACAAGGGAAACATAAAATGTTGCCCATGGTACAAGGCAGGATGGATCCATGCTTTCATGTCATTTATGCCAAATTCTAATCCTAACATCTGTCACAGCAGAATCTCCGCATACCTTTATTCTAATGAGCGGTTATTTGAGTTAGCGTTGCTGTCCTATCAGCTCAAAGTAGTCTAGCCATTCTCCTCTGACTTCTGTCATCAACAAGGCATTTTCGCCCAGAGAACTGTCGCTCACGGGATGTTTCATCTTCTTCGGATCATTCTCTTTAAACTCTAGAGAGGATCGTGTGGGAAAATCCCAGTAGATCAGTGGTTTCTGAACTGCTCAGACCAGCCCGTCTGGTACCAGCGACCATACCACGTTCAAAGTCACTTAAATCACCTTTCTTCCTCATTTTGATGCTCAGTTTGAACTTCAGCAGGTGGTCTTGACATTGAGTTGCTCCCATGTTGGCTGATTAGCAGTTGTACCTAATGAAGAGAGCAGTCACTGTGCATGCTTTGAATGAGCAGTGGTTTGCTTCCATCAAAAAATACATATGGAAATTAACTGTACTTGAATTAGATTTTCAGAGGACATGATGAAAAAAACGATATATATATTTTGATATAGATAGATAGACAGATAGATAGATAGACAGATAGATAGATAGATAATAAACAAGGAAAACTGTATTAGAAACAAATCGAGACATCTTGTGTCTTTGATATTTATTTGCACTTTTTTGTAAGAGAAATTGGATTTAGGGCTCAGTATGATTCACTGACTTAAATTATCAGTTGAGACAGATCATCTCCAAGTCCAGCACCTTCGCCCTATAGTTCACAATGCTGCTGACAGGATATATATCAAGTGCACTTATCAAACACCATTATCACACCTTCCGATGCATTGATGGTCATCCAACATGCCCAAACCAGCAAGTTCATCCCTCATACTGTGTTTTTTTTCCACTGATAGAAATGAGAGACTAGATGTGAAGAAGGTGTAAAAAAATCACCCTGGCAGACATCATTGCCACACCGAGACCTTTTTATATGATTTGCCTTTGTGTGTGACTTCCATCCAACATACTTTTGCACTTTCTCCTTTGAATCCCTCCTCTGTTCTTCTTTTCTGTCACTTCTCGCTTGCTCCCATGTCCCGGCTCGTCCCTTATCACTGCATGTTCAACACAGGCTGAGGGACTCCTCTCCCTTTCTCCGTCCTCGCTCTCTCTTTGCCCTCCTCTTCCCTGCCAAGACAATAGGCAAAGAGGATAACCCCTTACTCTAGAATTAATTATCTGCCCCTTTAATTCTGGGCCATGCTGATTAGCTCTGTATGTAAAATGGAGTCCATATTAACATAATATTTGGCTATCTCCTCTAAGCTGAGGTCCCCTGACCTTTTCCACCTCCTAAGTCTCTCTCTCACTCTCTGTCTCTCTCTTTCTCTCTCTCTCTCATCTTTTACTCTCAGGAGGTCTCTGACAGTCCCAGCCTATGAATGTGATTTGAAGGGGTAAATTAGATTTTGCTTCTCTCTCTCTTTCTCTCACGTTTCCCATCCCTCCCTCCTTCTGTATGTTTATGAAACTAACGACAGTTCATTTCGAGGCCCCCAGCATAATTATGTGTGCTTTTTTCTCTATCATTGACTTCTCTGATGGCAAGGCTGATATGCTGTGTTAATATAAACGTTTAGCTCGGTTATTATGAGCCCCTGAGAGTCATAAAGGACAGCCAACCTGCACGCTGATTGTCTCCTGTACAGGATGTCCACCTTCACTCTCTGCTACTATTCTTTCCTTTATCACTGTCCCCTGTCTCTGCGTTCCTAAATTTATGGCTATCTTGTGCCTTTTCTAACATTGGCTATGCCAAGTCTAATTCCTCCCTTGCAGAACTGCAGACACCGGAGATTGCTTTCAAATCAACTTTCTTGAATAGCCATGAATGGATAGCACACTTAAGATGGCTGCTGTAAGAATGGGGATAATGTCATTTGTGGAAATGAACATTGGTGTGGTGCCATGGATTAGAAGAGCTGACTTGCCATTAAAACCCTGGCAGATTTCTCTTTAAAAAAATGTTTTTAAAAATCTTTAACTAGTATCCCTTTCTTTTGCTTAGGTACTGTCGGGCTGCAGCCAAATATTAATGTTTTACTGAGATATCTGGATGGCTTTTAAGTTTGTAAATATATACAACCATAAAAATGCATGCACCACAAACCACCTATTTCACAAATCTTTCTATGAATATTATGTTTAAAATGCATTATAGCCATCTTCACTTGGCTTTATATTGACTTTTTTAATATTCAAAAAAGTCAAAGTTTATGAAGTATTTGTAGTGTCAGACAAAAAAACTGCAGTACTCACTAAATCCTTGACAAGTAAACCACAGATGTAGGGGACGTCTTTAGTTGCAGAAGCTGAGCAGGTGAGTTCAGAGGGGCTGTAAGTTACGTGAAAACATTTATATACTGTAAGCATTGATTGAGTAGAAATACTGGCTGGGTAGGAAACATGAAAATCATGTTATTAGACGTCTGGTAACTGACATTTAGAAACGAGCTGTTCTGAATTGTTCAAAAGCTAGCTCCTCATTTCCTTTTTTTTAATTTTAACTTTTATTTACCCAGGGTACTGTAGGTTATCTGAGCTCACATTCTCCCCATCAGAAACAAGAAATTGTTACCATTTTCTTCCTGAAAATTAAATAAATGCCTCTAGCAGCAGAATTACTTGCTGTGAGTTTTTTTTCTGATATGAAGGTCAGGACTTTGTTGAAGAATGTTGAACATTAGTTTTTTGTTATACATAGTCACAAATGAGGAGTTTTCAGGCAACTTGCATCAAACTGTGCACACGTGAAAACAAACATACTTGAGGCCTTTCCACCACCGCTCAGTAACAGAGAACTAGCAAGCTGTTACAACTTCCACAATCTCAGCTAAGGAAGGTTTTTAATTGCCTGGTAGTGTGTGGGAGAGAATGTGTGTGGCTGCGCTCTCTTCATCCTACTCCTGAGCTCATTAGATGTGTGTGTAGTTCCAGCCCTGGGCAGGTAAACAGTCAGAAGGACATTAGCTTCCAATCAGCCTCCACTATATCACCTAGAAGTTTAATTAATTCCAATCCATAGGGCATGCAGTGTATGGAAAGTCTGTATTTCTATGTATGTGTGTGAGTGTGCGTGTGCATCTGTGTGTGTCTGTTTCCATTTAGACTCCCTTATAACCCTTTCACGGTCAGGTTGTCTAAAACTGCTGGAAAGGTCAGCACATAATCACTCTCTTTAGCCTGCCTCACATTTTAATTGACTATCTTCCCCCTGCTCCCCTTCCCACACACACACACACACACACACATATACACTTACTGTACACACTCCCCCATCATTACAGCCGGTATAGATCCCAGTATGAATTGATGATCTCCTATCTAAAGCCTAATCACTGTGCAGGACCTTAGGGAGACTCAGTGATCCGTTTCCTCTTCTACCACACCACAGGAATCTCACATTCACATGCTGAGCCTTTTGATGGGTAGAAAATGAGCATTCTACCTGGTTTAATATTGTAGTTCATCACAAGTCCTGTGAAAAATTGAGACGGACATAAAATGGTTCTTTGAGACGGGCATTAAGATTGGAGAGATTGGTTGAAGTAAATGATTAACTGTGTAATGTGAGGGCAAATTTAGATAGAAAAATCATGATGATTTGCCTTTTATTGCTAAATAATCATACGCAGTGGTTGCATATAGATGTGTGAAGTAAGGTGGCAGATCTTCGGTGGCATTTTGTCACTTGCGTCTTTGTTAAGTAGCTATTTTTTTCATTTTATTTTGTTTTTTTATTAAACACTTTGCAGCACATGCTGTAGGCTCCATGTTTTCCATAACACCGGTATACTTAACCTAGAAGGAGAAGGTTTTGTCGACTGACGTTAACACGGATGCTTAGAATCTTCTGTGGTACAGTAAGCATCAATACAGTGCAGGCTGACTGGCCAGTGTGTTTTAATCATCAGCCATCATGCTCATAGCAACAAGCAAAACCATCCATCCATCCATCCATGTTCTACCACTTATTCAGTTCCGAGTCATGTGGAGCTGGAGCTTATCCCAGCTGTTATAGGGTGAGAGGCAAGGTGCACCCTGGACAAATCACCAGCCTGTCACAGAGCCAACACAGAGAGACAGACAACCATTAACACTCACATTTTCACCTGTGGGCAATTTAGAAACACTGGTTAACTTAACCCCATTAAGTGCATGTCTTTGTACTGTGGGAGCAAACCGGAGTACCCGGAGAAAACTCACACGGAGACGGGGAGAACATGCAAACTCCACACAGAAAGCACCTGGCCAAGGTAGATTTGATTAGTGATAGTGGAAGTCAACTGAACATTTGGTCATGAGTTCTTTTAAATCATTTTTAAGGCACACTTAAGAAAAGTAAAAAAATAATTATGTAATTAATCTCATAAGGGTTCAAAGAAGTCACATCTGTCTACAGAGCAGAAGCAAGAACCATTAAGAACATATATATAATATTGCTTCTTTAAGGTCCTGTTACAAAAATAACTTTTTCCCTGTTGTGATCATTTTTACTTTCTTTCCTAAAATAAAGACGGGCACGGACAAAATTATAGCAACCCTGATAGACAGCAAGACCCTGTGTGGCAGCTATTCAAGCATCTACATAATGCTCTTTGATGCACCATTTCCTGAAGGCGCAAGAAAGGACCTCTACACACACACAAACATACACTGGCACACACAGACACACCCACACGCTGGACAGAAAGCAGGCTCTGCCACAGCAAAACCCAATATGTTGCAACATTTGCCAAAGAAATGTGAAAATGAGTGTAAATTGAGGTTATTTTCTCCACCTCTCCCTCACTACCTCACACTTGTTATCCAGTCACCCTGAGAGGGGGGGTCATTCTACACCCCCTTTCTATGGCTGAGCACAGCCAGCATATGCAGGTGCCTCCATAAATGTAAGTAACAAACAGGGAGCTGAAATTACTTTTTTTTTTTTTTTTTCCCAACTTTTTTTTAACGCAAATTTTCCTTATTAATATTTGGACAAAAAAAA
>VUQK01010140.1:0-12349 GCA_015106715.1 Bujurquina vittata | reverse complement strand
TTTTTCGGGGGAGGTGGATCCCCCCCCCCCCATCCCTCAAACTAAAGGTCAGAGGTCAAGTTTTCTGAAAATCTTGTGAACACAATAACTTGAAAACGATGTTACTTAGGAATTTCAAATTCACTGGTCAAGCTAGACCAATCAAACTTCACACACATGTTCTTTGACTTTTCTCTAACAGCACTTTGAACACACACACACACACATACACTCCACCCCAAGCTAAACATTGGCACCCACGCAGCAGTGCTCTTGTTTTTAACTATATCGTTGTGGAGTACTGTTTGTAGATTCATATGGGAAACAATGAAATAAATACATTTTATGGTCAGTCTAAGACACAGCAAAATGTTTAAAATATAAAACTAAGGACAAAAGTGATGATCTGCATAATAACAAAGTGGAGCTTCAATACTTGGTGCTATAGATTTTTGTTATTGATATTGCTAAAGATATTAGATGGAGCTGGAGAAGTGCTTTATTTGCACAGTACAGAGGGCTCAGCTGATTCCAAACTCATGTCTTTCTGCAGGGACAGCAGCTGATGGACTTGGAGCACAAGTTAACTGTGGCCAAGGAAGAACTGGAGAAGACTGCACTGGATAAGGTGAATAGCAGGGATGGGGTGTCACCAATGAGTAATAATTATTGAATAAATAAATGATGTGAAGTAATATTAGTCTTCATAAAGACTTGTTTTAGAGAGAGGAACTCTAATGACAAAGGTTAAGTGTAGAAGTTTAATAGCATGGTTGTCATAGCAATTTTCTCATCACAACGCTGAGTTTTAATACATGCACACGCATGCACCAGCTTTATTTTGTGGGGGTATCATGTTATTCACTGGATGTGCTAAGTTGAGTGAGTTAAAATTGCACGGGAAGAAAATAAGTGATAAAAGAGAGATTGATGGCAAAGTGAAGCTAATAGTTTGTTTATTATTATTGATTAAAAGCAAATGATTTTCGAATATGCATTCTTTTGAATTGCTCTATTGACTTCTTACTCTTTATGTCTGGCCTAACGATGCCTTCAAGCTTTTCTGAAATCACTTTAAAGGATGCGCTCCTATGGCTTTAAGGCTTAAGTAAATTTCTCATATGGATGGAAGGCAGCATGGAGTGATTCAGAAATCTCCTTGTGTGTGTGTGTGTAATCTTGTTTGGGGACAGGAGTCTCAGCTGAAGGCGTTGAAGGACACAGTTCACATCTGCTTCTCAGCCGTCCTGCACAACCAGCCCAGCAGCAGTCACAGATTTCCCACCTCCCCCACCCACTTGTTCAGATACTCATCGCTCATCAACAGCTCTAGAGTCACCTTTCAACAGCCACATGCCAAGGTAATTCAGAATCCAGCGCAGTTTGATTTAATTTAATGTTTTTCAAAAAGATGGACTAGATTTTGTAGAAATCCAACAATTTTATATCTGTGCGAATCAGCTTGATTTAACAGACCCTGTATGCACTGAATGTTTCACTGTAAGATGTTCATTTGCTCTGCCAAGATGTCTCAAATAGGGGTCATTATACTAGAATTTCAAACTTGATAGTCAATACCATTTTTGATACCACAGGGGGGACAAAATACAAAATGAAGAGTCATAATTATTTTCTTAAATGAAGATTAGAACAATGCTGGTTCCTGCACATGTATTCATCTCAGCAGTGCTTCTGGTGACATATTTTCTTTTTTGATCAAATAGTTCCTAAGGTAGGCCAGCACTGTTTCTGTCTAGCTGCTGGTAGACTTCTCTGTTTCAATCTGGGACTTAAAAAATGCCTTTTAGACACAAATATTAATGTTACAGATGGTCAAGACTTTGCTGCCTAGCGCCAACATTAAGGTTATTGTTTTATTATTTGCTATAGCCACTAGCTGCTACTTTAATGGCTTAACTTAACAGATGGCTGTTGTAGATAATTGATAATAAACAGCTAACATTAACATTAATGTGTTCACTGGCCCAGTTAACATTTATTTTAAGTGTTTAATACTTCAGTGATGGGAATCAGGAGCTTTACTAACCTCTCAAAGTTCCTTAAAAAGACCTTTAAGATGCTTTTCCAACTTTGTTGAGCGGATTTTCGTGTGTTCAGCTGCAAGTGAGGGGAGGGGCTGTGATTGTCTGCAGTCTGTCAGCGGGAGGAGGTGAAGGTGGCATTGTTGGTGTCAAAACTCCTTCAAATGAGTATCTAATCCAGTAACAATTTTTTAATATAAATTAGTACATGAGGATCAATTTTTCTGGCAAAAATATTATCCCTTATTCACAGGTATGTTTTGATATGAACTCAGTCCTGAAATAAGTTATAAAATTAAACTGCTGGCTGCTACTCTCATGATAAGCTGTCACTAAAATCAGTTTTGAAAGTCTCAAACTAAATTTTAAAGTTTGGCTTCAACTACTATAGTTTGACTAAAATCACAGTCTTCTGATAAAGTAATTGTACTAACAGTGGACATTTCTTATGGTCGTAATTAAAATAAACTGCAACAGAATTTGTTTGGAGCCATGTTCTAATCATGGCTGATTGCACTGTTGGAACAATGCTTTTTTTTGTTCTGAGGCCACTTCATTCAGTGGTCTTGAATGAATAATTCAGGCTGAATACAAAATGTAATTCTACAGACCTTTCATGTTACCAGAAGCATGACCAATGGGCCTTTTTCACAGCTGACATTTTGACTTGCCATACCAGGAAGAGCGAAGGTGTACAGTAATTAATACCACTCACAATGACACCACATCATTTACTGTAAGTACATCACCAGAAGTACTCTATACTTGGGTTATACCTCTTAATCTTTTAATTCAAGTATTTTCAGTTCCATTGCCAGAGATGCATAAAATCAAGCACCTAACCAGGAAGTCTGTCTTTATAACATTTGTGAAGGAATGCGTCATTCTAAAGACCTAACTGAATTAGAACCTGGTGCTGTACTAGGATGCCACCATTGTTACAAGTTAGTTTGTGAAATTTTATTCCTCCTAAATATTCCACAATCAACTGTAAGTGGTATTATTGCAAAGTGGAAGTGTTTAGGGATCACAGCAACTCAGCCAGAAAGTGGGAGGCCACCTAAAGTTATAGAGCTGGGTTGCTAAGGCGCATGATACATAGTTCCAAACCTACACTGGCATGAACACAAACGGTGTGCCAAGAGCTTCATGGCATGGGCTTCCAGGTATAATGTGTTGGTGGCCCAGTACTTTTGCCTATGTAGTGTATCTGTATATGATGAAAATGATTTTGGCATTGACTTTGTCTATGTGATCACTTTGATTATCAGTGACCCCAGTCCAAACAAAGCCATTACAGTAGCTTCAGAAAAATAGGATAAAAATTTGATAAGTTTGCTTTGCAGAGCAAAAAGTAAAGCGGAAAGAAAGTTGGATTTGGGATATGCTTCTGTAATGGTGCAGTATAATTTTCCCTCTGACTTTCCAGATAAGATAAAGCAGGCTGCAGTTTTTTTTACCCCTCTTCTCTTTGTGTAAACACTTTCAAATTGAAATTCATTTCACACAGAAACTCCCAGCTTAGTGACATCATGGAATATAACTCTGTGCCAAAATATTCACCTCACCGCACATCAGAGCACGCATAATGCACTGTCTGCAATATGAATTTAAGAGTTAGGCGATTATTACCTCCTTTTCAAGTGGCTATTTGTCAATCTGATGCCCTGAGTATAGACTAGAGAGAAATAGCCCTGGAAATAATTACTACCAAATATAACAGTGGGGCAAACACACTTTCAGAGGTTGTTCAGAATAATAACATGTCTAAATCAAGCAGCAGTCTAAATATTTATGTTAGTTTTTGTATTCTATTCTATAGCTTTTGAAGTAAAACACTGTTATTTTAGGGCTTTGTGGGATTTTTTGCATGTTGGACTTGCTCTGTATGAAAATTATTAACTCAATGTGACACAGTCCTTGTTTGGAGCCTCTTAAAGTCAGGGTCACAGCAGACTCAACTAAGGGCTCAGGATTTAATCCTTTTTAGGAGTAAAACAAGGTGACTTCCAAGAGGATTCATTCCACAAGTAGGATTATGCTTTTGGTGAGGATATTGCGTCTTATTTTTCTACTGAACCACATTTTAAGCCTAATGACAAGTGTCAAATTTCAATGGCATTTTGTTCTTCAAACATGTCTACAAGTATTTTTGTGGCTTTGTTACATGAATAAAAAGATATACAACTCATATACAGCTGAATATACACATCACATTTATTTCTTGAAAAGATATTTTATGGTACCCCTGGCTGTTTTGCCCCCTACCGAGCAGTCATGTCAACCTCAATCAGAGATTGTGTTAGTTGTGATTTCTGAAAAGCAGTCACTGCAGTCACTGCAGTCACTTTGAAATCATCAAGTCGGCCACAGCACCGCTGTGTCTTATCTGCCATGATACTGGTGAGCAATTCTGGCTTTAAGAGGCTTTTCTCTCCTCAAAGCAGTCACAATTTACTCTGTGTCTCATTCGTGGGTGCCTAAGAGATTTGACATGCCATTTAAAGGATTTTTTTCTTTATTTTGTTATCATGTTTTTAGGAATACCATCCATGCCAGTGTCATCGCAGTACCTTTGCTGTGGCATCATATGAAACAAGACTCTGACACCTTCTGTTCACATTTACATTCTGGTTGGTGTTTACAGTGAAACAGAAGGATTCCATTTTAATGTGCATTTGCATCATATCTTCATTTCAAAGATGTAGCCCAATAAATTTAAATGCATGAGCAAAATCAGCATCATATAAAAGAAAAGACAAGTTAGGGAAATTCAAGAAAGGTGTGGGCTGATTTTTTTATGCTAATGAAGTCTTTACTTCCCACTTCATTAGCATACAAATAGCAGCACTTCACTTGTGACCAGTTGCTAGCTTCATTATCTCCTGTTGCTGTTGTACACTTGACGGGCTGTCTGATAAATCTGAGCAAGCCCTCACAGGAAAAATTACTGGGATGCTCCATCTGTCCACTCCGCCTGTATATGTAGAGGTGGGTCAGATCCCATATAAGTCAATGCCAAATGTATCTCATATTAAGCAGAAAAGGGGGGGGGGGAACATACAGTAGCATTTGCAGGGCATAAAACAGCTAAATGTTCCACAGCTGAGGAGACAAATGTCAAGAATTTTGCTCTTAGAATAATTTGGCCTTCTTTATTATTCTTAATAACAGCATAAAAGCAGCTGGTTAGTCTTATTATTATTTATTTTACCCTGGTTTCTTTTATAGTTTTATAGTTGTCTAATTGTAGCTTGAAAGTGCAATACACAAAACACCTTACTCTAGAAGGCATCCCTGTTGGTTTGCTTCTGTTTCATGTCTTTCATTTCCTGTCCTTACTTTTCATCTTTTAATCCATGTGAAGCAGAAACAAATATATGTTCGTTGTGTCACATTGTTGAAAAATGTCTTATCCACCCTTCCAAATTTGAATGTTTGTAACAAAATTTTTTTTTCAAAAAAATCCTACAAAAACAGCAGCATTCTCTGTTCTGAAACACTGGAGGCTTGCTAACCGAGGGCCGGGATTGACAGCTCCTACATCTGCTTAAGTGGACGACACTAAGCTGGCAAATGGAGCTAAGGTCTTTTTTTTTTCCAGCTGAACCACACAACCAAGGGGGCAAAATTTCAATGTACACTGTACCATAGATGTGGTATATTTTTGGTCACTTTGCAGTTCTTACTACAACAAAAGCGGTATTAGTGTGTACTGCTGATGACAGTGTCATAGTCAGTTCTCAACCAGTCTCGGTTCGCCACAGTATCAATCCAAGTCTTCTTCGCCTCACCATTCTTAGGAAATTTTAAATAAAAAGCAGACACTGTTCTGCCAATTCTGGCATCCAGAGATGACCCGCTGCACCGTGACGGCAAGTGAGTTAGCGTTAGGCTGTATTATGGAAAAGTGTGATAACATGAGATCCTACGGGAAACCCACTGCTATTACACTTGAGGATTTACATTGGTTTCTGTTAGGGAACAGGTCACGCTAAAGACTCTTGGTTACAGTTATGGTGCTGTTCTGAATATGAAGCTAATGAAAAGCAGTTTAATGGTGTGAGGGCCAACTGATTAGCATGATAATTTAAATAAACGCATCACTGCACATCATTGACATACTGTTTAATTCATGTATACAAAACAGATCAATCCTAAATATTAAATATCAATTACAGAAATTTAAATATTTCTGAAATAAAATGCTATAGAATATGCTAAATGTTATGGATGACCAGAAAGCTATTATTTTGCACTATGTCAAAAGATTACAAAAAAAAAATTGCTCCAAAGATTTTAGATATAAATCCAGATCCACAAACTGAATCATAAAACAAACATTTGAGTTTCATCAGCATACTTAAACTAAAGTGGTTGAGTGCAGGGATGTTTGTTTAAGCACTCAGTGACACCACTTTGAGCTTCACGCTCGTAGTTTGAGTTACCATAATGGGCCTTAAGCTCTGTTAGACACCACAGATAAGACTCTCCCAGACCTTGCCTAACACACACACACACACACACACACACACACACACACACACACACATACAAAGCCCTTCTTGCTGGTGAAAGATTCATTAGTGTGAGGATGCAGAGATCAGCAAGATTGGAGTGGAAGTTGCTTCATATTTAACAGTCTTGGGGAGAAAGCCAAGTCTCGTGGTCCGATAGTATGCAATTTTCATCAAAGTAATGGGAGATGATATCTTAGAAGCTCAGAGTACTAGGCTGGAGGAGAACCAGGCATTTTATTGCCCCACTGTAAGCATTTACTATTTACTTTTATGATTGTTTCCTTGTCTATAAAAATCAACAGGATTTTCATCTCTGCCAGACAAAGGGTTGGTAGTAGAGAGCTGACGGTTCAAATATTGTTATAGATATAAATTAGAATCAAATTTGCATTGTAGAATAAGCATTAAAAAATTTACTAAGTGAAACCTAGTTATTCTTCATTTAAGAGTTGCAAAAATCACAATCCGGTGAACCTCGAGATTGTGCTTTTGTGTCCTCCAGTCAGCGTTCAGCACTCACCTCATGTTTGGTTAATGCAAGAGACCACAGCTACATGGTTGCGACAAGTTGAGCATAACAATAATTAGGGCGCCGCAGGTGCATCGCAGGATGGTGCTGTCTAAAGGACACCTTTTGGGTATCTGTGAGATTTCAATGGACTTGACTGAACATCAGTTTTTGAAACCCTGTTAATGAGGACTTGCTCACAGTGAGCACTACTGAAACTTTTATCACGACAAGATTTGTTAATCATTAATAAATAAAATGTTATATGTCCGGATGTCTTCAGGATGCAATTATTACTTTATGTCCTTAAAGATATGGCAGAACCATTTATAAAATTCATAAATTAAAATTCATAAACTAATTATTTATATGTAATCATTGGTCGATCAGTACTTGTAATAAGCCATCACTGAATTGTTTGCTAGCAGTAAAATAACTTGTTACTAAAGTTTAAGAATTTATCCTTTAACAATTTATAACTGATGGTTATTACGCAGAAAAGGGTCTGCAATTACAGTAAACACCAAGGCTCTTCTGGAAAATCACAGGCCTTATGGAGAGATAAACAGACGGTAAAAATGGAAAGTGTGGCTGGTTCTGACAGTTGCTGTCAAAAGTTGGGGAACTGTGTATGAAATGTTCACCCAAATGTGGTCACTTCCACAGGTAATGTCAATTCTCCTGAACCTGCCTAAAAAGAGGTTGCTTCACCTGACACAATGAGAATGGTGTTTGACATTGACAGGTTAAGATTGCTTATGTTCATCTTGCAACTGTCTTGCTTTATGCTCTCAAGAGACCACTTTTGACCCAGTTAAAGTGCACTAGCCTTGTGCAGAAGACTGGCTGCAGCAGACGGATACTTTGAGAGAAAGATCTGGTAGAGCAAGCTTGATTAATCTTTTAACACTTGGTCCTTACCAGACAAAATGGTACAGTATGATAAGTGGACAAGTGAAAAGATAGCAGCGTTTAAACTTTTATTCAAGGGGCTGGATGAAAATACTAGACCATAATAAAGTGGAATCATTTTTATACACTGCCTGAAGAATGGATTTCCTCATTTGTGATGCTTTGCCGGGCCTTTAGTGCAGCTGTCTTCAGTTGCAGTTTGTTTTTTCTTATTGTTAGTTTTGTCTTCAGCAAGTGATGCTCAGTGCAGCTGATGTCCATCTGCTGCCATTTGCTTATTACATCGACTTCAGAATTCATGCACCTACTTCTGTGACCCATGGCTACTGGAAGCCATGCAGTGCACACATGGTCATGCCATCATATACTAGTATGTCAGAGCAAATCAGTTCACAGTGATGTCCATTTACATGATGACCAATTTGCCATTAAATAACCTCACATAGTTATTAGCACAAGTGATGACAGGGGGAATTAATTAACTCTCTATTTATTTATGTACAGCAGTGACTCCTCTAACCACAACTATTTCTGATAAAGTTGCAATTTGATCAGCAAGTGCATGTCAATATTAAAATGTGCACCAGATTTCAAATGACATCAGGAGTTTAGTAAGATAATGAGAAACATGAGTATATTTATAGTCAAGCTTTTTGAGAAAACAGGCCTCTTTCCAGTCATGTTCAAATGCTTCAGCATTTGACTGAATTCCTGTATGCAGTAGAAAATGTTGACTGTCAAGCAACTCCCCAGAAACCTCTATCCATTTCTATTGACTTTTTGTTGTTGTTGTTGTTGTTGTTGATTGTTTTTTTGGACTCAAGCATAGAACATTTCTAGCACTACTGATTTAAAATACATCAGCCTTGCAGAAGTCATGTTTTCTATGCGGACATCATTTCAGGTGGTAGCGATATGGATTGCTCTACTACCGCCAGAGAAAACCTTTTCATCTCTGAATGTCCGTCTTGTTTTCCTTCCTCTGTCTCAGAATTGCTTTGGCTCTGTTTGCAGTGGGTCACTTCACTGAAACATTCTTGATCATATGCAGGTCTCATACTGTAGTAGTAAATCCCAAATCTCCCTTCTGAACTGCACCTACTTTTCACTCTGAGGTGGTCTGAACACGTCTATACAGACATCAGCTGTATTCTTGTTTAAAGGTCCAACATCTGAGATCTCAGAGAGTTGGCAAAAGTTTTGTATTTATACAAAACTGCTGGACAACAGACACAATGCAAGTTTAAAGCACCTTCACATTGACTTCTCTTTTTAGGTCCATTCAACTTTTATATATAGTCAGTGAAATTAGAAATGTTTTTGGATAATATAGGAAAGATGGAAAAATATTTCCATCTTAAAATAAATAATATGTATATCAACGATTATTGTATAGATTGTAGCATTTTTGTTATAAAGTGTATTCAGTTGATATTTAATTTCCCATCATTAATGTCAAGACCAAATATCTTTAAAACTGAATATTTCACATTATACTACTGTAAGCTGTATTTGCTGCAACCATGGCAGAAGCATCAACACAGTAGTAGTGGTTAGGATCATAACTGTTTTACTAAATATTATCCAGTTTAATAACAGCCAGTGAGGTTTTGAAGCTTAGATTTTGATACGCTAATTTTTTTTTGCCGAAATAGCATTAATTGCACAGAGGTTATTAAATAAATTTTTTTAAATAAAGTGTAACTTAAAGCGTTCTCTAAGCACTTTATTTGTTTTGTTTTTTGCCATGAATTCAATTCAATATAATTACATGAATTAAATACATGATTAAATATAAATTAAACATGTGAATTTTCGAATTAGAACTACTTGCTTTTGAAGAACCTCAGAGCTGCCGCTGTATCATTGACCCATTTACGCATGTATTTTTAACCCCAAGTTATTTTTTTCCCTCTACAGGATATCTCTAAAGTTCAGAGAATTGTCACTGCCAGTAAATCACCCATGAACATCAGCGTAATGAGGAGAGAGAATGGCGGAGCTAAAGAGTGCCAGATGGAAAAGGTGAGCCTTTAGAGTAATTAAAATGTAATGGCCTATCTAACCTGAGGGCTCGTATCCATGAGTTTCGTCTGTTCGCTAAATTCATACTCAAGTCCCTCATCAAAAATCAAACAAGCCACTTTTATTCCAAGTGTCCTCAAAGGGTTCATTAATTGCAAAACTTTATGCAGGGTCTGCAACAAGTTTCAACTTGATAATACATCTTTAGTTAGTTTTTATGTAGTTCAGTGGTAATTTTGTTGACTCTTAGTACACATTATTAAAAGTTTACAATCACTCTGTGTCCCATGAAGAGTAGCAGTGCAATGTTGCAGTGCTTTGGAGATTAAAGGTTTAAAGGTGACCTATTGTGCTTTTTTTCTTTGTTTTTAAACGTTGTTCATGTATACAGTACTGCTTTCATTCTTTGTGACAGAGTCAAGAAGATGCTGGAAACATTCCTCACAGATTTTGGTCCATAGTGACATGATACCATTATGCACTTACTGCAGATTTGTCAGCTCTGTATCCATGATTCAAATCTCCCATTCCAACACATCCCTAAGGTGGTCTACTGGACTGAGATCTGGTGACTGTGGGGGGCTTTTGAGTGCAGTGAACTCATTGTCATATTTAAGAAACCAGTTTTAGATGATTTGAGCTTTGTGACATGGCCTCCTGCTGGGGGAAGCCATCATATGATGGGTACTCTGTGAACATACAGGTATTGACATGGTCAGCAACAGTACTCAGGTAGGCTGTACTGAGGTTCCACAAGAAAATGCTGTCCCAAGAAAATATCCCCCACACCATTACACCAGCAGCAGCAGCAGCAGCCTGAACCACTGATACAAGGCAGGATAGATTCTAACCCTACCATCTAAATGTTGTAGCAGAAATCAAGACTCATCAGACCGAGCAGTTTTTTAAAAATCTTCTTCAATTTTGATTAATGCATATGAATTGTAGTCTCAGTTTCCTGTTTTTAGCTGACAGGAGATGCACCCAGGGGAGCCTTCTGCTGCTGTAGCCCATCTGCTTCAAGGTTCGACATGTTGTACATTCAGAGATGCTCTTCTGCACACCTTGATTGTAACAAGTAGTTATTTAAGTTACTCTTCCCTTGCTGTCTTTCTTCAATCAGTGATGAATAGTAAGATGTCCCAGCTTTACACAGGGCTTTTTCCAGCCTAAATGAAGAGCTTTTAAATTAGTGAGACATCATTTCCTCTCCAGCTTACGGATACTCTGCTCTAAGCCAGGCATTTGTGAGTTATACCAAAGAGTTAAGCACTTCTGATTTGAGCCTTTCTTTTTCAGAGGAGCCACAGAGTTGCACGCCATGAGGGTGTAACACTATTAATGAGATAATCATCCTTTGTAGGGGTAGAGTTTAGGTAGCTGCTCTTCATTGTATTGACACATGGCAGTGAAGAAGATAATAGTGGAATAATTACATCCTTAAACTTAGTTGCAGCTCTTTTAGAAAGACATCTACTATAATTAAATTTATTCCCCACTGCTTTGGAATAAATTGTTGTAAATTTAAATGTTGTTAAGAAATTATCAGACAAAAGAGGAATACTGTTAAATCTTCACTTTCTTTGCAATATGTCAGAAAAAAGATCCAGAGTGTGATTAAAGGGGTGGGTGGGCTCATTTACATTTTGAGAGAAGCCAATTGATTCTAATAATAGACTAAATGCAGTATTGAGGCTGTCATTTTCAGCATCTACAGTGCATGAATGTTAAAATCACCCACTATAATTATTTTATCTGAACTGTGCACTAAATCAGATACAAAGTCTAAGAAATCATTCAGAAACTCTGAGTAAGGACCAGGTGGGCGATAAATAATAACAAATAAAATAGGTTTTTGAGTTTCCCAATTAGGGTGGGAAAGGCTGAGAAACTGCCTTTAAAATCAATTAAACGCTGTCTGGGCTTTTGGTTTAATAATAAGCTGGAGTGTAAGATTGCTGCCACACCTCCTCCTCGGCCTGTGCTTCGAGGATTCTTACACATAGGCTACGTTCACACTGCAGCCTGAAGTGACACAATTCAGATTTTTTTGCCCTCATGCGACCTGTATCCGATCTTTTCATGACAGTCTGAACAACACAGATCCGATTTTTTCAAATGCGACCCAGGCCAGTTGGATATGTGGTACTAAAACCGATACGTATCCGATCTTTTCAAATGCGATCTCAGTCTGTACGGACGCGCCCAGACGCGCCACATCGATCCGACCTGTACGTCATTGATACTCGACAAACGTCACTATTCTGCGTCCCGTGTTACAGGGACGCGTGAAGGAAAACAAGCTTATTTTCGCTATTGCTTGGAGATTTGTTCAACAAAAGTTAAATCTAAAAAAAACAAAC
>VUQK01010139.1:33817-70715 GCA_015106715.1 Bujurquina vittata | reverse complement strand
TCCTCCAGGCTGAGACATATAATCTGGGCCTGTCAGGGCCTTTATCAAGCAGGATCAACTGGTGTGCTGGGCCTTCCTCCACAGTCCCTACAGGCAGCAGGATACCTGCACACGCATTCCTTCGACACATCCCTGTCCCAGGAGGCGTATCGCTTGTCTTTTATGGCATCTCCGCTCGAAGGTGGGGTGGGAGGGAGGGATGGATGGGGTACAGTTGCTCCTCTGCATTGTCCTGACTGAAAACCAAGACAGTAGCATGGTCTTGGGTTTATAGGATTTTCCTGAATCTCAATATACGACAGACTGTCGATAAACAGAGAAAACTTCTGGGGAAAAAAACTATTTTGCACTTTCTTGTCTGCAGTCTGTTTTCACTGAAAGGATGACAACATGAAAAGCTGATTGGAAGATGTTAGTTCAGCAAGCCTTTTACAGCCTCTTGGTGTTACTGCAGTCCACCTGAAAGAGCTATCTTTGGCTCAGTTGTTTCAGCTCCAAAGCCCCCCGCACTGTGAGTGACCAAATGAAAGAGGGTATGAATCAAAGCTGCAGCGTCGTTGTACAGAAGAGTCTAATCATATCACTTGCCCCTAAGCCATATGTCTTTGTACTCTCTTTAATTGAATTGAGCCTGGGATGAGATGGGCTGACATGCCTTCCAGCGACTGAGCCTCACTTAGAGAGCAAGGTGAGGAATTAGAGCAATTTGGAATGGTTGCTTTCTTGGCACAGTTTGGGATGAAACCTTGAAAGTATCCAGCCTGCCTTTGCCCTGTGCTTTCATTTCATAACACCTGACCAGGGTCTCTACCTTCATTGTCTTGCATTAATTTATTATTAATTTTATTGGCATGTTTGCAACCCTGTGATTGCTTGTTGAAAACAAGCTCATCAAACATGATATATTCGTGCTCGGAAGGGCCTGTTGTGACAGACACTTACCTTATTGAATTTTTGGTCACGTGTGAATGCATCAGTTGCTCCTGACTCACCGGGCCTGACGTCAGCTTGTCCTCAGACTCGGCCAGCTCAGTTATTGTCATCGATCAGCTCCTGGCCTCACAGAGACACCTGAAGATTAAGTTAATGATCTGATGCCTCAGAATCACCTGTTTATTTGTGCCCTTGTCTACCTCTATTAATCACTTTGTGTTAGGAATTACAGAGGAAGTGCAAACACTGTACTGCAAACACAATGACGTGTGTGTACATGTCGGACTGAAACCTCGACACCTCTGTAGGTCCGCTGCCTGGAGCAGCTTGGATTTTCCCTAAAAAGAACTGAGGTGAAGCAAATTTCACCTCTCCTCCTACTTTGTTTTTGCTGCTTCCTGAGCGCTCGGGAGGCCAAACCATGAAAACCAAGCAGGGATGGAAACAGAGTGACAGAGAGGTCTTTTCAAGTTGCTTGGCATATAATCAGAATGGGATGTGGGTTTGAAACCGAGGAGAATAGAGAGGCTGTTAAATAGAGTTGTGACGTAAAGTTAGAGTTGTCCAAACAGGGCTGATTCCCGGTGAAGCAGGGCTTTCTGAAGAGGAGGTGACAAGCCTGGATTTTAGAATACCTTTGTGCCAGACAGCCGAGGATATAATGAGATGGTGAGAGTCTGGCAGACGAGAACACTTGTAATGTTCAGTGACAAATTTTTTGCCAAACTCAGCAAGTGCTCCTTCTAATGTTGAGCTCTCAGAGTGAGTGGTAACTTGGCTGAACTCTCCTTGATTGTTTGAAGGGTTGATGTGAAACAAAGCGGTTCAAAAGACACAGCTGTTAATTCCATAGTTCCTGATTGAGACGTGTGCTGAGGCTGCACCGCTTGTAGAAGCACAGTCCTCAAAGTTTATCCTCAGGGTTGTTGGTGTATTTACAGCATAGCTCTTTGATTATTCTTACCCTTACCAATCATGTTAAAATCTATCAAATTATTTATTTTCCTTGGCTATAGCCAACTGTTTTAAATAAAGCAATATATAGGATGATACCCCCCCCCCAAAAAAGAAAGAAGATATTCAAAATTTGCAGCTCTTTTCTGTTTTATGGAGCTTTATAGTGAGTTTTTTAAAATCTTTTTCTTAGCTAATTAGCTCACAAATGTAATTGATGGTTTGATTTCCACCACTTTAATAGCAGCCAAAAAAACAAACAAACAAAAAAAAACAGACAGGCACAGACAGCAACTAGCAGGTGAACATAGGGGAACATTTAGCAGCTAATGAGCCAGGTTCTTTCCTCTGGAGTTGGTAGAGACCAAAAACAGAGCTAAAAATGGTCCGAGACATGATTTTAAATGAATGATGATTTTGCTCCATAAATTCTGAATGTGTGAATTGCTTTGCTTAGAGCTTCACAATTAAGACTGTGAGTGTTGGCCAAAAGTTGGAATAGCTCAAATAAATTAAAATTAAAAATTGAACACAAAAAAGGTTTTAATATTGTTTGCCATCTTGTTGATATTTTCAGCACTGTGCAAAAATAGGAAACTATAGAGAAATACATGCAGCAATTTACTCAGACATGCAAACAAACATGGACATATAGTAAGTAAAAAAAAAGAGGGTTTAATTCTAATGAGCTTGGAGGTCAATATTTGCTTTTATTATTTGAGACAGTCTGAACTCTTTTATTCAAGTTTTAATGTAATTTCTTGAAGCAGTCTTCAGGAATAGTTCTCCAGGCTTCTTGAAGGGCATTCATTGCTCTTCTTTGGATGTTGGCTGCCTTTTTTTCTGTTGTCTGTCAAGATGATCCCACAGTGCTTCAATAATGTTGAGGTCCAGACTCTGGGGAGGCCAATCCATGACTGATGGAGTTCCTCTGTGTGTTTCTATCCAGGTATGCTTTTACTGCATTGGCAGTGTGTTTGGGATCATTGTTATGCTGAAAAATGAATGAAGCTTTTACCAGTTAGATGTTTTCTTGATGATGGGCCAAAATCTGACGGAACATTTCTGCATTCATGATTCCATCAGACTGACAAGATGTCCAACACCACTGGTTGAAATGCAGCCCCAAGCCATGACAGAGCCTCCACTGTATTTTACCTGCAGACACTCACTGTTGTACCCCTCTCCTAACCTCCTCCGAACATACTGATAACAATTTGAATTAAAAACTTACACTTTGCAATCATTTAAAAAATTACAAGAATGTCTGGAAGAAAATATAAAAAAATAAATGGTGGCTCATGGCTTTTGCACATTACTGTAGCTCATAAGATCAGTTCTGCTTTCATGTACTTCTAAAGATGAATGAGACTTTGTTCTAAGCTGAGCTACGAGACCACTGTGGGTATAGTCATATTATGACTAAAGCTGACTGGAAGACTTCTCATCTATGTCTTGGCAAAGAAAACAATTCAGTGTCTAATTTTTTTAAGGGTTCATTGTTTGAGACACTGAAATCCTGCACGCTCTGATGTCATAACTGATTTAATTCACACGGCACATTTTCCAAAACAGTATTTAAAACTTGAGACCTGTGATTTAGTAAGTGCACTTGTATGGGGAGAATTTTGTGGATTAAGCTCAGCAGCCTTTCAGATTCCTCTGCCTCACACAAGGCATGTTAGGGTTTCCAGCTGCTGTTTCACGCTCCCCTCTTTATGCCATGCAATTATGCTCGTTCCCACCGGAGGTTTGGATTGGGTGGAGCTCTGCAAGGACTTAACTGCTCCTGACTTGGCATAACTTACATAAATCTACAAATACAGTTAGCACAAAAAGAAAGAGAGAGAGAGACACGTGCAAACACGGCACACAAAGCACAAAAGAAAATAAACGATAAAAATAGTTACTGTACAGGAAATGGCATTCCTAAACTGGATATGGCACAAAGGGACACCACCCAGCTTTGTAACTGCTTCTGGAGAACTGCAGTTGCAGTGAGGCTTCGTGGGTTTGAAGATTTCTTTTCATAAAACACAAGGTTCTTCAGAAGCTGCTCATAGATAGGCATCAGACTGTCCCAAGGCAAAACATCTAACAGAATTCAAATGATGCTCCTTTGGATAAAATTTAGTCTTTCTTCTTTCAGACATCAAATAATGGCTTTAATTGTGTTTCATACAGTAAATCAACAGAAAACACGAGAATGTAAGAAAGACAGAATATTTGTGCCAAAGAAAAAATTGTTATATATTCTGTTTATATATATATATATATATATACACACACATACATAGTCTGTAGACCCTTTGCTTTAAAATGAGTACAAAAGCTGCTGCTTTGAATCACATGATTAAAACCACATGCTGTGCGTCTGGGTTGGTAACAATGTGCTGAGACCTGGACAGACAGCACGTCGCAGGGTCTCTGTGTTTGTGACAACGGAGTCGTTGTGCGGGAAAGCTGGTAATGCCTGGCACTGAGGTTGCAGGCCTGACACCAGGCATTCACGCGCCGCGCAGCTGAGTGCTTCATTGTGTAGACAACAGCGCCATCTGGTGTCTGGAGTCAGTACTGAGCGTGACAGGACGGAGTCGTTTTCATACGTTTAATCCTGCTGCCTATCAGTTATCAGGTGATTATCTTTTAAATACTGTTCTACTTCTTTTGATAATAAAATTCAGACGTTTGTTGGACTATCTGAAAAAAATAAATTATTTGTTTTTGTAGTTTTAAATAGATAGCTTATGTGGCTTATACAAAGGCACAAAGAGGCTCTTACAGCTTTCACAGTGCATTTTATTGCATTGAACACTAGTAAATACATGTTTTACAAAATTTTAATTAATCAAGATTACAATGTATTATTTCATAGAAAAAAATTTATTGAAAAGCTCAGACTTTAGATAATAATAAATAAATAAAAACAGGTGATGGAGTTTACCTTTGGGGTAAGTGCTGGAATATGTGTCATTCTGTTTAAACAGATGTTGGTTTTAATTTCTTTTACTTGTAATTGTGGACTGCATCAAGTCTCCAAGAGTCTCATGTTGCATAACTGTTTGTTTGGATCTCCATCAGCTGCATCATATATTTCAGTATATCAAGCCAATACATATCATCATATAAACAACATGTAGCATTAACACAAATACTGTGCTTCACTTTATGAGTGTTCTTTTTCAGCCAATGTTGTTGCTGCTCGTTGTTCTTTGCTTACACAGTTGACTGCAAAGACTGAGAAACCTCTTTCAGATTCTCTGGTAATACTTGTTATCTGAAGTCTTAAATGTGATGAACTACAGATGTTTCATGGTTCCACACCTTTTCCTGGTATGACACTCCTGTATATTGTTCAGCATGAAGAATTCATATTTTCTTCCTCATTTTTTCCTTCCCTTCCTTTCCTTTTTGAGTGAAGTGGGATAATTTTCATACTTAAAAAACACAGAAGCTGCCAGAATAAAATCACCCTCCCCCACACACACACACACACACACACAAAACCACTGACACATGAATTCATGCACACACACATTTTCCCTGCGTCTTTGATGCCTCCTTGTATGCTCTTCTACATCTGATAAGACATCTTTCATAAGCCCTTAAGTGAGCACCATCCCCACCATCAATCTTCATCCCTTCTCTCCCTGTAGCTGCTGTTTTAAGGTTTTTCTGCATGCGTAATAGTAAATAATTCACTGTCAGCGGCACTGCAAACAGGTCCTAGTGGAGAGAAAGTAGCCTCGCTCATCATTCCTGCAGTGTGCATCCTGGCAGCAGCTGCTGACAGGGACACAGAGAAAGACTGCACAGATCCAGGGAGGCTGCAGAGCACCCACGCCCACCGAGGATACACCGAGGATTACTTGTATTCTCCCTCCTTTCTGCCTTCCTTTCCTCTCTCACCTACATTCCATCTCTCTCGCTCTCTCTCTCTCTCTCTCTCTCTCTCTCTCGTTCTCTCTGGTTCTACGCAGGCTGACCATCACCTCTCAACAAGCCACTTGCTACTGAGGTAAAAACTTTAAGAAGCTCATTCAAACAGCTCCCCTTTCCGCCCAACCGAGGATGCTGGAAATCGGACCAAGATGGGTGAGGCTGGGCTGCTTGTCGGTTCTGTGTCTGCTTCTCTGCCTGCCGGGGGAATCAAACAGCAGGAGAGCCCCCAAGATACCCCGCTGTCCTGCAACCTGTTCCTGCACCAAAGACAGTGCCTTCTGTGTGGATACCAAGGCGATCCCCAAAAGCTTCCCCCCTGGAATCATCTCTCTGTGAGTCCTACATTCATGTGTTTCCCTTTTGCTCAGCTGAAGCATCTTTTTTCGTAACCTGTGAGAAATCTCGGCAGTATGCAGGCTGGTACAGATGGCTACATCACTGATGTCACCCTGTGTTATGTAATGATGCATGAAACCCTTGCTTGTCTTTCAGTTACTTTAAAGTGAAAAAAAAGGTGTGTTCCCTACTGATGTTTGCCTGATGCAGTGTGCCTCTGCATAGGCAGCATTACATAACAGTGAGAATAATGTCACTTCACGGTGCTGGTATGGTGAACTTAGTTGAGGGAGCACAGCAGTAAAAGCCTGCCAAGCTCCAGGGAGGAATACTAACAATAGCTTCCCTCTCTCGCCGCAGGAGACCTGCTTCTCCTCTGAGAGATTTAATCTTGAGGAGAGCACAGAGATCTGCTCGGTAAATGGAGCACAAATAATGAGGAACGAAAGCTTGACTGGGGCAAGGTTATGTTTCGCCGAGAAGGTTACAAGGCACTCCCTTTCATCTGATATTAACCCTCATTGCTAGTGAATTGACTATTGAGTCAAGGGAATTGAAGAGCCCAGACTGGTAACAGCGCCCTCATTTGATAAAAGAAAAAGTAAAATTGCCTGTCCCAGTTTTAAAAATGATGCAGCCACTTCTGCAAGTCAAACTCCAAGCTCCTGAGCATCCTGAGAGAAGACTTGCTTTTGAATTGACAAAGAAATGACATGTTAAATGTTAAGACTGACATTTCCCACCCTTAAATGCTTGCAAGTTCTAGCATTGCTGTCTAATCTAAATCCTGCAGTGTGACTGATGACATCTGCTGTTGTTTGTCTACACAGGACGATGGTGAACGCAGCCTTCACTACAATCCCCGAGGGAGCTTTCTCACACCTTCACTTGCTGCAGTTCCTGTGAGTGCTTGGACCACAATACATTATTAAAACTGCCCAACACCGTAAACCTTTGATTCACGGGCTCTCATGCAACCAGCTTGCAGCTATTCCCTCTTTAAAAAAAAAATACCATAACAGGTACAACGCGCGGACATCTTTTGTTTAGTAGTAACAACAAGAGGACTTGAGCCACTGTACTAGAAATGAATGGTTATTGAAAACAGTGGTGACAGCACAGTAATGAGGGTTGAGTGGCTCTGTATCAGTGTCATTGCCAATGACTGACTCCCTTCACTTGTCCTCTTCCACACAAAGAGTCTTTATCTCCTCAGATGCAATCATAAGTAGGCGTTCATGTGCATTTCTGCATTTGTGTGTCTGTGTGTCTTATACTCTTGGCAAATAATTTAAGGATAGCAGGTCATTTGCTTTTTTTAGAGACATTAAATGGCAACCAGTTGGTAGACATGTATATAACATTAACAATAACATGATTTCAAATTTCCTTCCTCCTTCGCGCAGGCTCCTGAATTCCAACACATTTACTACGATTGCTGATGATGCGTTTGCTGGTCTGGCTCACCTGCAGTACCTGTGAGTGTCTCACGTTCTTCACTTTTAAATTAGCTTAATTTACTTCATTTAGTCTTTGAGACAGTAAAAAACTGTAGTTTTATACTTCACTTTCAATTAATTCCCTACTGTCCTATAAATATACTGACAAAAAAGGGTATCTTTTGTTATTGTTTTAAAACAGGACTTTGCATAGTACTGTGCAAAAGTCTTGAGCCACCCCTCATTTCTTTATATTTAGTATTGCTATAAATTTTCCAAAAAGCCAGACTTTCATTTACTTTTTAAAAGTGGTCTCGAGCAACAGTTCTCCAAGATTTCTGAAGCTCTTTCGAAGTTTTTCTCTGGATAGACGTTGGCTGCTTTTGTTGACTTGAACGGCTGTCTAAGAAAGCTGGACTGGCTGTACACCAGCAAATGTACCTCAATCACCAGCTGTGCTAAAGAATGCTCTCACTATTGCCAAATGATTAAATTACTCAGACATTTCTAGCCTGGGTGAGAGAAATACTCGGACCTCGTTTTCCACTGTTTACAAATTTATCAAACCTGCAGGAACAACTTCTTGCCTCACCTCCACGACGCAATGCACAGCATTTCTGGACTTCTCTAACAAAATGTTCAACATCTATCTACAGTTTGTTCAAGGCTCTCCATTAGCCTCAGTCACACATGGTGTCCCTCAGGAATCAGTGCCGGAACTTCTGCTGTTTAATATTTATCTCCTTAACCTTGGAAATATTTCCTGCCATTTTGGAACATGTCATTTTTTTTGTCATTTTTCATGCCGACAAAACGCAACTCACCACCTGCCTGCAAGCCATCACTACTTGGATAAAAATCAATCAGCTCAAGCTAAACAGTAACACAAGTAAAGTTATCCTGATTGCTCCAAGGACTCTCCAAAACACACCCTTTTGTTGTCTCTATAGATGGTTGTCAAGTTCACACCTCCACCAGTGTTAAAAGTTTTGGAGTCATTTTGGAGAATTGTCTCTTTCTCAACCACACAGGTTCTGGTTCATACCCTGATCACCACTCGTTTGGGTTATTGTAATGCCATTCTCCCTGGACTCCCCAAAAAAACCTCCTTAAGTGGTTCCAAAATGGAACGGAACTATGCAGCACGAATCATCACTAAGTCCACCAATCATATGATACCCATTACTTTTCAGGTTCATTAGCTCCCTATTCCTGAATACATCCAACAGAAAATTCTGCTCCTCAGTTTCAAATCTTTCAGTGACTTGGCATCCCCATCTCTCATCCTTGCATCTTTTCCTGTGTTCTACATTTAACCTCAGCTGCTCTCCTGACTGCACCTCATTTCAGAGCACTCTACTACTTGACCTCTCTCAGCTAGACTCTATGACAGTTTAAATCAGAGCTTATTACTTTATTAATTGTTAAGCCAGTTAACCCTGACCTATGAATGATTTAAGCATAGGAAAGACACTTAACTCAAGGGATGAACCAAGGTTGCGTCTGCACATAGCAACTTAGCAAAGAACCAGTTTTAAAATTTAATACATCAAATGCAGTAGAAGCCTATCATGTACATGAAACAATAGAATACTGTACACTCAGTCTCCCCAGAGCCCAGACCTCAACATTATTGAAGCAAAAAAAGGCAGCCAAAGATGACCTTAAATGTCCTTCAGGAAGCCTGGAGAACTATTCCTGAAGACTACTTAAAGTAAATCTTAGTTGCCTAACAGAGTTCAGGCTGTGTTGAAGAACAAAGGTGGTCATACCAGATATAGACTTTCAAGCTTTTTAGAACTGTACAAACTCTGTTTTTTCCTTATATACTCCATTTCCATTTGTGTTTCAGTAAATTGCTGTGCCAATTCCCCATTTTCCTAGAAAAATATAAAGAAATCAGGGGTGGCTCAAGAGGTTTGCACAGTACTGTGTATTTAAAGGTGAAATAACACATTTTCCCCTGTAACAAAATGAATTTATTGAACCTGTGCTACTGTTACCATATGTTTTGCAATAATGCTTAAATTGCCTATTGTGCCAAGTGACATGAGGCTGTATTAGAGCAGTGGTGGCCAACTCCAGGCCTCAAGAGCCGCTGTCCTGCAGGTTTTAGATGTGCCCCTGACTTCTATATTTGACTCAGGTGTGTTTGGACACATCCATTCATATGCAATGTTAAATTACTATATACACTATATTGCCAAAAGTATTCACTCAACCATCCAAATCATTTAATTTAGATGTTCCAGTCACTTTCACAAGTGTATAAAACCAAACACCTTGACATGCAGACTGCTTCTACAACCATTTGTGAAAGAATGGGTTGCTCTCAGGAGCTCAGTGAATTCCAGCATTGCAACGTGATAGGATGCTACCTGTGCAACAAGGTGAAATGTCCTCACTGCTAAATATTCCACAGTCAGTGGTATTATAACCATGTGGAAGCAACTGAGAATATAGCAATTCAACTACGAAGAGACAGGCCAAGTAAAATCACAGAGCGGGGACAGCAGATGATGAGCGGAGCAAGTCTGGTGTGGAAGAACTTGACTGGCCTGCACAGAGTCATGATCTCACCCCAACTGAACACCTTTGGGATGAATTAGAACAGAGACCGTGAGCCAGGCCTTCATGTCCAACATCAGTGTCTGACCTTGCAAACATGATTCTGGAAGAATGGTCAGAAATTCCCATAAACACACTTCTAAACCTTGAGGAAAGCCTTCCCAGAAGAGAGTTGAAGCTGTTATGCAAGGGGTGGGCCAACATCATATTAAACTCTATGGATTAAGAATGGGATGTCACTCAAGGTCATATGCGTGTATAGGCAGATGAGCAAATACTTTTTGGCAATATAGTGTAAGTAGTAAACAAATTACTTTCATATAATTATTGGATGATTAAATTGAGTGGTAAATAAATAAACTGAGGAATATGATACACAGCCAATTAAATACAGAAGCAATTTAGATTTAATAAAATAATTACTGATTAATTTAACTGCATATTTATTTAGTCAGTTATGGTCCTCCGTACAAGCAATCTTATTTCTTAGTAAAGTGAATAAACGTAGCAGCAAGATTTCTGGGATGAACTCTGCAGCGTGGCAAAAAATGCCAAAAGTAAACCAGAAAATAAATTTGCCAATGACAGCGAGTGCTTTGCCTCTGCAGTGTGATCAAGCTGAATGTGCCATCTGTGAATTGATGAGCTTTAGAAAGTAGTTAGCTGATGCTTTGGGTGCACAGATTTCCGTGATGGCCGTGCCTCAGGCTGCTCACTGCGTTACTTTGGCTGCTGCCAAGCCATCAGGCCCCTGCATCACTGCCACTACCATCGATACGTGCTGTGAATGCTAATAAAGTTAAATTTTCATATCCAGCCAGAGAGTCTGCACATGATGTACAGTGTGTCCTCAACTATCAATAGACAACGACAGAACGGGCTCAAATTATGCTGACGTGTAGCTCTTTGTAAGACTTACTGCACTCCAGTGTGGTTTTTAATAACATAAAACAAAGACGTGAATTTAGTTCTTAACATTTAATGTTTGATTTCTTTGCAGTAAACACACTGAACAGTCAATAAGAATCCATCAAATACAAAATAAAATAATAATAAATAATCTGCATCTGTTTATTGTTGGTAATTCCAACTCAGCACTTAAAAATATACTGTCCATTACTTTCTAACTGCTGAGCCTCAGAAATCACTGCTCCTTTGCTCCTGCTTTATTCTGGCCTCCTTCCAAACAAGGGCGACATTCTATATTACTGACTGAATTTCAGAGGTTACCATCACTATGTGACATGTGAGTGATTCTTTCCTTCCTCAGGTTCATTGAGAATAACGACATCCACGGGATCTCAAAACATACCCTCAGAGGACTAAAGTCTCTGACTCATCTGTGAGTATTTCTCTGGTAACATGGAGAAAACCTTTCCAATAAAGAACGTGTTACTTAGCAACATTACTGCACCTAATAACCTATGCATTTTTAAACTAGCACAGCCAACTGCATGCTATACCTCACAACATGATGACAACTCTGATTTTTCAGCTCTCTCTCAAACAACAACCTGCAGCAGCTGCCCAGAGATCTCTTCAAACATCTAGACATCCTCACAGATCTGTAAGTGCGCCCACGCTGAAATCCTAATGGTGCCTCCACATCTCGAGTGGTTTGAGCCTACAGTCTGTCACTACAAAACAGTGGTTTACTCAGGTTCCCCGAGGATTCTGTGGAGTGCCACACTCCAGCCAGACGGTCTGCAGAGCTGTCTGACTGGAGCGTGAGCTTTTTTTCTATTTCAGTTCTTGTTTGAAATGTGCGCATGTATTTTAAAAAAGAATGGAGGTTTGAAAGATTTATGTTTGAGCATTCAAGACTGAACTTGACATATTTTCTCTGCTCCCCACCTGCTTACTCAGAGACCTGCGTGGGAACTCTTTCCGCTGCGACTGTAAAATCAAGTGGCTTGTAGACTGGATGGAGAAGACCAACACCTCTGTTCCTGCCATATACTGTGCCAGCCCCTTTGAATTCCAGGGACGCAGAATCCATGATCTTGCACCACGAGACTTTAACTGCATCAGCGCAGGTTTAACCTTTGGTTACTGTTACTGAACACTTGGTAAAAGTCGATGCCACCATAAAGTTCTGTTAGATGTCTCTTATAATGTCTCTGGCCATGACACTGCCTCTGGGTTTATAAATACTGTCTTTCTGGGTTGTTCTCTTACAGATTTTGCTGTGTATGAAACCTTCCCTTTCCACTCTGTGTCGGTTGAGTCTTATGAGTTCAGTGGAGATCAGTTTGTAGTCTTTGCTCAGCCTGATTCAGGGTTCTGCACCCTGTATGCATGGGATCATGTGGAAATGGTCTTCAGGAAGTTTCATAACATTACTTGTAAGTTGCTGACTATGAAAGCATAGGACTGTGTACAGCACCATGGTAAGAAATGATTCCTGATATTTTTTGACTTCTGTGTGTCACTCTTGAAGCTCGTTCTGCCGTGTACTGCAAACCAGTGGTGATTAACAACACACTTTACATGGTTGTGGCTCAACTCTTCGGTGGTTCTCATATATACAAGTAAGGCTTGCAGTTATGTCACACATACAGCTAGTGACCTATTAAATGTCTCTAGTATATTAAATATGAGCAGCTAGGCACAGTGTACTTTTTGCCTTTCTGTTGAGAGAGCAACCACACTCTAATATCTGTTGGGTAAATATCAAGCTTCAGTAAGCAAATGACTAGCTTGGTTGAGCATGGAGACTGCAAACAGAGTCAATGGAGCTTTAAATAGTGCAAGAAAGCCACTGGGTCCAGCCACAGCCCCAGATTAGGCCCCACGCACATAGCTGAATTTTGTCTTCAGAACTTTCTGCCAGGTTTTTGTGACACTTGGTTTAAAGTATGAAAGGGTCTATTTTACCCTAAACAATAATTCTTTCTTAATCCTGACTAAGTTGTTTTGTTGCCAGAATCCAGCCAAGTACTTTTGGTACTTAAACCTAACCAAACTGTGTCTGAAAACTGAAAAACTGATGATTTAAAAAAAAAAAGACGAGGAAAAAAACAGTCAACACTGAATTTAGGTTTTCAGTATGATTCAATCTCCACTTTCCTGGGTGAACACCCTCTGTTTCAGCCATTCATCCACCATAGTATCATCCTAATGTGCGCAAGTGTGTCACTCCATGTACTACCTCTCCTGACTTCCTCAAGCCTTTCTGGCAGAAAGCCCTGAAAGCAAACTTCTCACACTGTGGAAAATGCATTTATGAGAGGAATGTCCCAAGAGCTGGTACACAGATGGAGCTTCACTAATTTCAGAGTGCAGCTGGACCAGCGCAAGCTCCATTCATCGAGCTCTGCAGTGAGCAACACTTACCAGGAGGAGGGAACAGCTAACCTGTCTGTGAATAGAGAAGATAACAACACTGTCCCCTGGCTAGGACTGTGGTTGGTGGTTCGATAAGTGGGTTATTGTAGTAGCCTGCGGCTGAGTCAGAGCAGTCAGGTTAGCAGTAAGCTGTCAATTATTAGCAGTGTAAGCTGCAGTTTGTTAGAAAATAAATACTGCTTGGCAGTATATATCCAAGTGTCCCTCTTGGTAGGCACATCTTCAACTTAGTAATGTAAAAGAGACTCATCAGATCACAGTGTGAAAGCTGCAGCAAATCATGTCAGATGCAGCCATCTGTCATACAAGCTTTTGTCAAAATATTTTCATGTCATAGCCTAAAATTACTGACTCTTTACAGCTTTTCTGCAAGGTTAAGATGGCCTGCGGCTCTTAATCTTATTCAAGATGCAATGAGAAGTAGTGAACCTCTCATCGGACTTTTAGTGTGAGATGTATGTAACACTCTTGCTCAATACACTGACAGCATTTCTGCTAATGCAGGTGGGAAGAGGACCCACAGCGCTTTGTAAAGATCCAAGACATTGACACCAGTCGGGTAAGGAAACCCAACTTCGTGGAGACCTTCCAGCTGGATGGCGAGTGGTACTTTGTGGTAGCAGACAGCTCTAAGGCGGGGTCCACTAGCATCTATCGGTGGTACAGCAATGGTTTCTACTCTCACCAGTCCCTCCATCCCTGGCATCGAGACACCCATGTTGAGTTCCTTGATGTCGGGGGAAAGCCTCATCTCATCCTATCCAGCGCCTCTCAACCGCCGGTGGTTTACCAGTGGAACCGAAGCCAGAAACAGTTTGCTTTCCACTCCCAGATCACAGAGCTGGCCGACGTGCAGATGGTAAAGCACTTCTGGGTGAGGAAAGTTCTCTACCTTTGCCTGACACGCTTCATCGGTGACTCCAAAATCCTCCGCTGGGAAGGGCAGCGTTTTGTGGAAATCCAGACTCTCCCCTCCCGGGGATCAATGGCAGTGTATCCCTTCATTGTGGGCCTTCGCCAGTACCTCATTCTTGGAAGTGATTTCTCCTTCTCCAGGGTATACCTGTGGGATGACCTCACTCAGCGCTTTCAACCCTTCCAAGAGCTCAACATGAGAGCCCCAAGGGGCTTTTGCTTGGTGTCAGTGGACAACAAGGACATCTTGCTTGCCGCCAGCTTCAAAGGCAATACCCTAGCCTACCAGCACCTGGTGGTGGATCTCAGTGCCAAGTAGACATGTGAGAGCAGCAAGAGGTGTTTCTGGATATGTATCAAATGTGCCAAATAAGTCAAAGACTGTTTTTGCCATGGAAATAAAAGTCTGCTGTTTCCTCTGATGTTTTAAGCGAGGCAGTTAATTAAATGAGTATTTAATCTATTTTTATGCACTATCCCTTAATATTTGAATAAATAACGTGTAATTTAACATAATAACACAAGTGTCATGTCACTGCTGCATCACTGCTTCAGGCAATGTTGTTTTTGAATTATGTTGTATATTGTACTAATGTGACAATGAGGTGCATGTGCATCTACTGAAGTCTTCACTGGTAATTGTATAACTGAGACTAAAACTATGGTGGTTTTCTAACTTGTAGGCTAGCTGATCTGAGTGGCTATTTGCATGACACTTTATGTCAATATAAGCAAGCTTACACTGCAATAATATAAATCCTTGATTATCTTTATCTTTATAAATGAGATATTCTTGAATCTGTTTTGGAATGAGTGTTTGTTCTGAATTTATAGCAAAGGGTCAGAGCTGGTCCGAGGACGCATGAGCAAACTAACCACAGTAACTATGTGGACCTACTTGTGTACTGCTCAGCTTGATTTTTTATGATGTTATGAACTGAGTTTACACAGACTTTCTTTGATTTTGTTATGGTGCAGATTTCCCTGCTTTTCATGACAGTAGGCCTCAACTAATGGCCAGGTTTGAAGTCATGTACAAAACTTTGGCATTTGTGGGAGCTCCATTCTTTTCTTCGTCTTTCGGCTACTCCACCTTTAAGGGCCGCCACAGCAGAATGACCTGCCTCCATCTCACCCTATCCCTAGCATCCTCCTCTGTCACACCGACCCTTTGCATGTCCTTCACTACATCCATGAACCTTCTCTGTGGTCTTCCTCTTTTCCATCCTGCCTGGCACCTTCATCTTTAATATCCTTTGTCCAGTATATCCACTGTCCCTCCTCTACACATATCCAAACAATCTCAGCCTCTCTAACTTTGTTTCCAAACTGCTAGACCTGAGCTGTCCCTCTGATATTCTCATTTACAGTTCTGTCCATTCGGGACAGCATCTCGTCTTTCTCTTACCACCACTGCCTCCAAACCATACACCATAGCAGGTCTCAGTACCATTCCTCTCCCTCTCATGTCTCCACCTGCTCCTTGCACTCTCTTCTTCGCCTCTTTTGTGCACTGTCCGTTGCTTTGGATGGTTGACCCCGGATATTTAAACTCGTCCACCTTAACTATCTCTACCGCTTGCACGTTCACCTTTCAACCTGCCTCCCAGAATCACTATACACTAGCAAAATCACAGAATTTGCATTAAAATTATAAGACAAGGTCCAGATCCTATCCCAATCTATGTTTTGTACAGTCACAAACTGTATTAGTTGTTGCTGTGTACATCTGCACATGACTGGGATGGGGGTGTAATTAAATCCTGCTTGTGGCCTCCAAATACTTCTGTGTCTTGTATTTTATAAGGCTATACGTTTAAAACAGCAACTCGCGAGTCAGTCTTGCATTTCAGGACACTTTTGGGGGGGGGGTGCCTCGATTTATCCTCACTAATAATCTGGATAATGGATAATATCCACAGGCTGCATTAAAGGACGTTGCGTAAATCATCAACGCGCATAAAGAGTGCAAATGTAATGTTCGAGTTGAAGGTGCGCTTGCTTTGTCGTTCGACGTGTCTGCGTGGGCGGAACTGACGTTTTTGCACAGTGGAACAAACGTTACCGCTTCTCCGCGCGGGTGAGAACTGTGAACCCATGCCACCGTATGTTGTTGTTGATATGTGAACGCTAGCTCGTGTTAGCGAGAGTTTGATAGTGAGCCCAGTGTTTGCTGTGGCAGCTGACATGTGATGCATCTTAGTTTTAATCCAACAGGCGACATTTGGACTTGGATGTTATTTAGCGTTAAGCGCTGATATTTGGGCTCTTTGTTTTTAAAGGGCTCGTTGTTGCTAGCTAAGCAAACGCTGCCTTGGTTTTAAGCTAGCTGTCTCAGCTGTTTGATTGGCATTACTCGCTAGTCGATAAACAGGTTGAGCCCAACTTAGCCTTGGGTATTACAAATGTCCAACTCCGCTAAAATTACGTTCCCCGCCGAGTGGGACGACGATGAGCGGATGGATTTTATGTTTTCCGACTTCAAGGAGAATCGAGACGTGAACACTACGGACTGGGACAGTAAGATGGACTTCTGGACGGCTTTGATCGTGAAGAGCTGCAGAGATCGCGGCACCGTGTGTGTCAGCCTGCAAGAGCTGAACAAGACCTTGAAGAGGAAAGAAAAATCACCGCTGGGCTTGGCGACTGTCATCCAGTCCATGGCCAGGTGAGTGAAGCTCTGCGCCTGCTGTCTACGCCTATCAGTCTGGATCAGTGTGCTTATATAGTCTGTATTTGTACGTCGGCCAGATATGGGAAGATCCAGAGGGAGTCGGAGTTTGCTGCTAATGTGGACTGTGGCTGGTTGTCCTGGGGTGTTGGCCTGCTGCTGGTGAAGCCTCTAAAGTGGACCTTCTCGGCTATTTTGGGTAGCAGCCGGGTGCCTTTGGAGGAGTCCTTTGTTATCATTGAACTAGTAAAGGTTTGTTATAGTCATACATACACACACACACACACACACACGAACTTGGGTGACATTCCATTCTTAATTCATAGAGTTTAATAAGATGTCGGCCCACCCTTTGCAAATATAACACCTTCCACTCTCTTCTAGGATGGCTTTCCGCACGGTTTAGGGTTGTGTTTATAGGAATTTCTGACCATTCTTCCAGAAGTGCATTTGTGAGGTCAGACACTGATGTTGGAGGAAGCCTGTCTCGCAGTCTCTGCTTAATTTATCCCAAAGGTGTTCAGTGGGGTTGAGGTCAGGACTCTGTGCAGGCCAGTCAAGTTCTTCTACACAAGACTCACTTATCCATGTCTTTATGGACTTTTCTTTGTGTACTGGTGTGTAGTCATGTTGGAACAGGGAGGGGATCTCCAAAAACTGTTCCCACAAAGTTGGGAGCATGAAATTGTCCAAAATGTTACGGTATTCTGAAGAAGTAAGAGTTCCTTTCACTGGAGCCCAGCTCCAGAAAAACAACCCCACACCATAATCCCCCCCTCCACCAAACTTTACACTGGGCAGTTAGACAAGTACAATGCAGTTAGACAAGTACTGTTCTCCTCATAGCCACTCCTCCTCATGGCTATGTTCTCCTCATAGCCACTAAACTCAGACTCCTCCATCAGATTGCCAGATGGAGAAGCATAATTCGTCACACCGGAGAACACGTTTCCACTGCTCTAGAATCCAGTGGCGGCATGCTTTACACCACTGCATCTGACGTTTTGCATTGCACTCCGTGATGTAAGGCTTGGATGCAGCTGCTCAGCCATGGAAACCCATTCCATGAAGCTCTCTACACCCTGGTCTTGAGCTAATCTGAAGGCCACATGAAGTTTGAAGGTCTGCAGCCTGTGCCGAAAGCTTTTGACCTCTGTGCACTATGCGCCCCAGCATCCACTGACCCCACTCTGTGATTTTATGTGGCCTATCACATCGTAGCTGAGTTGCTGTCATTCTCAATCGCTTACACTTTGTTATAATACCACCAACGAAATGAGGGTTTCAGATCACTCATCCAGAGACAAGCATCTGCGGTCATGCAGCCAGAGACCGGCGCTACCGTTAGGCAATGTGGTTTAAGTGTCTTGCCCAAGGACACAACGCAGCGCAGGGACAGGGCTCGAACCTGCAACCTTCCGGCTCAAAGGCACGCGCCTACCTACTGCGCCACTGCCACTCCTGTGTGCACAATGACAATGAGTTGCACTTTTTTTACTTTTTACTAACAACTGACTGTGGAATATATACTAGCAAGGACATTTCACGAGTGGACTTGTTGCACAGGTGGCATCCTATTACGGTACCACGCTGGAATTCACTGAGCTCCTGAGAGCAGCCCATTCTTTCACAAATGTTTGTAGAAGCAGTTTGTATTTATAGGTGCTTGGTTTTATATACCTGTGGCCAGGGAAGTGATTGAGACACCTGAATTTAATGATTTGGATGGTTGAATGAGTGTAAGTTCACATATTCACATGCAAATATTTAAGCCACCACAATTTTTACAGTTTCAGTTATACTGGCAAAAAGTGGTATATACGTGTGTGTGTATTAAGTTTCATACAGCAGTAGGCATCCGGCATTGTTTGGTGCATATTAGTGATTACAATTACATGCAGCTTACACAATTTGAATTGCAGCCACGCTGAGTGGTTTCTCTTTCCATTTTTCTATTGTTTCAGCTGTACAATAATGGCTTGTTTGGCATCCATTGGTAATAATTTTCTGTTTTGTCTTCCAGGAGAAAGCAGCAGAATTACTCAGGGTCTACAGGAACAGTGAATTTTCAAGCTGCTCCATTGTGTCATTTCAAGATCTCTGCACCCTCTCCTCTGACATCTGTGCTGATGAGAGCACCCTATGCATGGCGCTCCTGCAGCTGCAGAGGGACAAACAAGTCATGGTTTCATTGCACGAAGGAGAGAAGGTAAATCTGCTCGCCATTGACAATCTGCACGTTTGACATCTTAAGCGGCATCTTGTGTAAGAGATCTCTCTGTCCTCCTGTGCTTCCTTCACAGATTGTTAAGTTTTGTCTACCTGGACAGGAGCGTGTGTCTCCAGTTAGTGATGTGGACATAGGCATCTACCAGCTGCAGCGCAGTGAGAAACTGCTTGGCGAACGGGTGGAGAAATTGGGCCTCGAGGCTGACAAGTAATTGCCTTGTACCATATATGACTGAGTCAGTTAACTAGTGCAGTATGTGTGCAACTTCATGTCTAAATTACCAATTTCCAGGCACAGTGAATCAGAAAGACACACAGACTATTGCTAAAGTTGCTTTATATGATCTAATGCAGGTGCAAGGATGAAGCAAGGATTCTGCTGCGGGAAGGGAAGAAGTCACAGGTTATTACCAATGTTAACTATAATAAAAAAAATATTTTTTAGCACTTGCAACTAAATGTGTGACAGGAGTCAGAGCATCTGTTTATGTTCACTGCCAATCCAAAAGGCACTGAGGTGTTTGAGAGGCCACAAGAGGGTGGAAAAGAGAGTGGACAACTTGTTTGCTAAGCTGGAGTCTATCAGGGGAATCCTGGATCGAATAGCCCAGTCACAGAGTGATAAGATGGTAAGAGCAACAATAACAGTAGCTGCCACTGTTGTGTACAGCTGTTTATAACAAAATTTGTTGTCATGTCTGTAGGTTATGCAAGCATATCAGGCTGGAGTGGCTGCCTTGAGGCTCTCTCTCAAAGATGTGACCGTGGAGCGTGCTGAGAGCCTTGTGGATCAAATCCAGGAGGTACACAACTTCTTTTTATGTTTAATTTAATTGCATATTTTTGTCATTTTTATGTGAACCTATTATGCTCAAGACAATCCCGGGCATCTCTGCGAGCCAGAACTGCCTGCCAGTCTACAATGACAAATTAGTACCTAAAATGGGAGCTACTTCAAAAACCTCCAAGAAAACACAGTACTTACACTAAAGATGAAAACAACAAATGTGTTTCACCACTTGAGGCAAAAATACAAGAGCAAACGGTGGATGGAAATTACTCATATGGTTACATTTTAACCAGAAAAGGCTGGAACCCAAGATGCAAAATCCTGGGTAGAAAATATTTTTCAGTTTTGTTATGTGACAATATTGTGCAGCTCCTGTCGAGTTATGAGGTTCTGTTACTTTAGTTATTGTTGAACTAAATTGTGAAGCAGTTAAATTTCCCACCCCCACTCACAGGGATTACTTACATGTGCTCTGACCTCATAATTTGTAGCTTTGGTCATTCTTAATATCAGCATCCATCACTGTAACAGTAATTATATGACAAAAGATAAGGAGAGACATAATAGGGCCACTTTAATTGACTCCAGCATTTAACCATCTTCATGTATCTTCTCTGTTGTAAACAGTTATGTGACACTCAAGATGAGGTGAACCAGGCTATATCGAGTGGTATGACTGTTGCAGGTAAGTCCTTCTATTAGAGTTGCATCTTCAAGATGCTTTATATCCAAATTTGAAAGAACTCTAAGTTAGTCTTCTTTTTTTGGTTCTGTAGATGAAGATATGGATGAGCTGGAGGAAGAACTTAAATCTTTGTTGAATGAGTCAAAGCCAGATTCCATCTCAGATTTACCTGCAGTCCCAGAAAACAATTTGCAGCACTCCGCTGAGTCCATCCTCAGTTCTCTGCCTGATGTACCTCAACGCCCCTTAAATATTACCGCTGAGCAGCTGGAGGAAGGATTGAATCGATTAACTCTTACAGATTCAGGTTTGCGCTTTCAGTTTTCGTCTCTATCCAAGTTGAGTGTGAATCTTTTGAAGTAACATATAGTCATTTCTATGTCCAGGCTTTCAACAGAAGAAATTCACATCGCAAGCCAAGATATTAGATCCTGCACAGTGACGGTGCAGCTGAGACATGGCAAGTCTGAAGGTCTTCATCACATATCAAGATAAATTGAAGCCCTTAAAAATGAAAGCGAGTTCATACAAGATAAAACAATACTATAACAGCCGATACCAGGTTGATAACAAAGCACTTTGTCATTTATTTGAAAAAGAAAGTTTTCCTTATTGTGGAGGCATGCCAAAAAGGACTTTCAAAATATTTTCTCCCTCATGCACTTTGAACTTGAAAGCTTTGAGATGCTCTCAAGTCAAAAGTGAACATTTTAACCCCTTAAAGTAGGTCCCGTGGTGTCTCGCCACCAGGAACGTTTTTAATTTGATGCTATTTTTGCCAAGAACAAGAGAATAACTGTATTTGTCATTTATTGTGTGTTTATTAATGTGTGTAAATGTCCATCTTTGGCAGTCCTGTAAAGTGTATCAAGTGGCCTTTTGGATCGTAAATATGAGCCTAAAAGTAAAAGAGAATGTTATTCCAAATGATTTATTACAACTACATTTATTCTCAATACAGTGTACCTGTAAGGATGGAGAAAAGCCTACCTTAAGTGAGTTTAACCAAATATGCCATATCAAAAATAAAATTTATTTTAATCACTCTGTGGTGGTGCTTGTGTGTCAGTCGGCCCCTGCACTGAGGATGTGGAAAGGTAGTTGCTGTGGGGCCACCCCTGAAATAAACAGATTTATGGGCCCATGTGAGTGGAATTGGTCAGGCATTTATAGATCATGCAAAACACTGTAAAGAAGCCTGCACAGTAACAACATGAGAACCACAAAAAAAGGCTGACTAGGAGATCTAAACCAGGAGCTTTCTTGCATTTGTGACCCTAAATATAGCTGTACTTTAAATACTTAAGAACTGACTAGCTTTTCCAAAATTTCTGTCACACAATATACACTCATCAGCCACTTCAGGTGCACCTTACTAGTACTGTGTTCGGACCCACCTCTCACCTCTACTTCAGAACTGCTTTCATTCTTTACGACGCAGATTCAACAAGGTGCTTGAAGCATTGCTCAGAGATTTTGGTCCATGTTGACATGATAGCATCTGTGATGCGAGTTTCCTGTTCCACTGCATCCCAAAGGTGCTTTATTGGTTTGAGATTGAATTACTGTGGAGATCAATTTACTCATGTCATGTTCAAGAAACCAATTTGAGATGATGAGCTTTGTGACCTACACTGCAGTCATGGTCAGCAACAATACTCAGGTAAGCTCTGGCGTATAAATGATGCTCAGTTGTTACTAAGGGGCCCAAAGTGTGAGAAGAAAATATCCCCCACACCATTAAACCAGCAGCAGCATGAACTAAAAGCAGGATGGATCCATGTTTTTAAGCCAGTCTTCCTCTCAGCTTGAAGCAGTCTGACCTTTCTCCTCTGACCTCTGACATCAACATAGCATTTTTGCCCAGAGAACCACTGCTCACTGGATATTTTGTCTTTTTCAGACATTCTCTGTAAACCCTAGAGATATCCCAATAGAAGTTTCTAAAATACTCAGACCAGCTCACCTAACACAAACAATCATGCAATGTTCAAAGTCACTTAAATCACCTATGAGCTTAAATGCATTGATTTGCTACCTCTTCCTGTTGATCAGACGTGTGTTAAATAGCTGAACAGATGTATCTAATAAAGTGTTCAGTACTTTCTGACAATCTTTTCTCACAAAAGGGGACACCTAGTGGCTGTCTGTTAGACGTGCATACACAGGTAAGTATAAAAAGGCAGTTTTCCCTGATGCAATTCACACTTTTTTTCCTTTAAGAACAGCAGACTTTGACTTTGTCATTCATATATATGACTAGAAACCCAATAACCCTTTTAAAAAAAATCATTTGTTTATTGTACTGTTTTGTATAGTTCAAGGACAAAAGCAGGTTACGTGATTTTAATTTCCATCACATTGGTGGTGTAACTATAGTGAATATCTGAGGTGTTGTATTTTCTATTGTGTTCTACAATCAATAATAAATAAATAAAAAGAATTCATTACAAATGTACAGCTTTTATAAAGTACAGTTAATAATATCACAAAAATCCTAGTACAGCAGTGTTTTCAAAAATGCCCTCGTATGACAAATAACATCAATGAAGAAATCAAACCAAAATTTAATTCTCACAGTGGCTATCACCATCTCTCAGAAACACACACTCTCTTCCTCTCTCTCACACACCTATTGCTGTTTCTCCCTGTCAGCAAAGGAAAAGGTGAGATTCCAGTTTTCACCTTCACAACCGGCAGTCGTCCAATTGCATATTATGCAGCTCAAAACTACAAGACTGTTTCTATACTGATATCACAGGCAGATGAAAGACATTCAAGGAGTAATAGTTTAATTATTTCAGCTCTATCCTAAGCAGCTGCTTGTTATACAGTTCGTTGATATGTCCAGAGAAGATGAAGCAGACGGAGATATGTAAAGATAACCATTAGCCATGACTACATTACGCAGCTTGTGTATGGTGGAACCGGTTCAGCAGGCACTGATGCAGATATTTGGCTAAGAATTTGTTGTGTGCACCATGTGAGACAGAATGGACAGAATGGAGTCTAAGCAAAAGTCAAAGTGTGTATAATACAAGGACTCACTGGGTTATACAGTAAATAAACATTTGGCATGCTTTACAGTAGTCAATTTCTACTGTATATGAAGAAAAACAAAAGTCCTACCGAATTATAATTTACCTTAGTAGTTTTTTTTTTAATTGCAGTGTTGCGTAAAAAGCAGGCTACAAAGTGGTTCAGGCTGCTTCCTGTACTTGCAGTGTGGTGTGTATACAGTAGATGTGCATTTAAGGTGCAGGTTTGCATTGCAGTGTTAAACTGTCCTGTCGGCTCCCGAGCGTTTCCGCACAACCTTCTCCTCATTGACCTGGTCCACTGCCAGAGTCTCCACGTCCGCCTGTGGCGGAGCCAGGGGAGGAGTGCCATGTGGAATGCGGTGTGCCACACCCACATGAGCCCTGTACTGACGGTCCCGCGCAGGGCTGTGGCGCGGACTTGCCGTAGCACCCAGCGGAGGGATGGGGGAGCGCTCAGAGGCGATGGGAGGGATAACAGCAGGCCGTTCACGAACTACCTGCTGTTCAGGAGACTCTCTACCTGCCTGCAGGAAAGGTGTTGGGTCGGGCATGGCATCGACCGTCTCCCGCAGAACCAGCCGCCTACCATCTGGGCCAAGGCGATACACCTCTGTCAACTCTGGATGTAGAGGTTGGGAGAGGCTCTTCTTCATGCGGCGACGTGGCGTTTCAGGCTGCCTGTCCTTGGCCGGTGGAGGCGTGGGCTTGTATGAGGTGACCGGACTGGCATTGGGGCTGCCCTCAGAAGAACTGCCAGCCAGCAGCTTTTTCTTAGTGGCATGTAGTTGCGAGGTAAGGTAAGCAATGGTACTGGCTCTCTGCTCTAGCTCCCCAGACAAAACAGCCAGTTTATGGCTTTTCATCTTAAGCTCCTCCAGGTACTTCTTCTCCCTCTCTTTGATAGTGTTTTCCAAGACGGAAATCATGGCGTTCTTTTGCTCCAGGTCCCTGATAAGCTCCGTGTTCTCCTCCTCCTTCTTCTTCAATTGGGCCTCCAACTCCTCACACCTCCTTTGCAGCTCCTTGCATCGGGCCTCACTGCTGTCTGCACACACAAATAAAAATAGCTATTACATATAGTACTATGCAAAAGTGTCAGGTCAGCCATCATTTTTTTATATTTTGCTAAGAAAATGGGGAAATAGGTGCAGAAATTTATTCAAAGGTGCAAACATACAGTACCATTCAAAGGTTTGGACAAACCTTTGACTGGTACTGTACAGTATGTAAGGTAAAAATAGTTTGTATAATTCCAACATGCTTGAAAGTCAATTTTTAGTATGACCACCTTTATTCTTCAACACAGCCTGAACTTGTCTGTTATGTGCAGACACAAAACGGGTTCATCCCTTGAGTTAGATGCTTTTTTTAAAGCTTGAATGAGTCGTGGGCAAGTTTGAAGTGCTTTAACAAACAAAGAAAAAAAGACTTAAAAAAAATTGAAAAAGGTCAGGTTCAAGAACTGGACTGAAAACTAGTCAAAAAGCAGCATATGGCCAAAAGATAACTTTGAAAGTCCTTCAGAAAGCCTGGAGAACTATTGTTCAAGACCACTTTAAAATCTGCAAGAAAATCTGGCTCCTTAGAAGCAAAATATAATTAGTGACTCAAGACTTTTGAATAGTATTATACATCTACAGAAACATGTGTTTAGTAAATGGCAAAAAGAAAATTCACACACCAGACATCAGACATTACAGACTAATCATTAGTGCATTAACTGCAGACATTGATTAATATAGATCGACAGAGATGGTATGATCCTACAGAGACTCATCTGCACTGGGCAGAGAGCTCCAGTCTCACATTACAGCTCTGGTAGACAGCAAGAGCACTCTCAGCTGACTTCCATCACTGTTGCCCCCACCCAACCTTGCCCCACCCAGGTACCGTCTACATAAAGCCATGTTTGTATATGTGGAAAAAATGTGGAATAAAACACATTTGTGTATTATTTATGTAGTAGAAATTCACAATCTCTGCTTTAAAATTCCGACATTCAATCTCTAATCAAACTGTGGTTAGAGAGATGATTACATAATTTCTTTCATTTTCTGAAGGGGGACCAATACATTTTTGCTACAGCTGGAACAGCTGGGCCCTGCTGCGGTGAGCATTTAGCCGTCTGTGCATTAGTGCTGTGACACATAATCTGATTTCCTGCACTCCAATCTCTGAGATGTCCCACACTAACATGATAGTGCCTCTGACTGGAGGCCTTAACAATACTGATCGAGGCTGGCCCTTTAAAGAAACTGACAACATAATGTGCTCCTGGTGACATATTCACTTGCACACATCAGTGTGGTCATCAATAGTCTATAAATAAATTAAATTGCTTTCAGCCTATTAGGTGCCTTCCTGAATATACTGTGGAACTGCGTGTGCTTCAGACCAGTGATGTCACTCCATGTCATGGCCTTGGTTTTACTGGGGGAGGGGCAGGTGGCAATGAGCAATGGGCGCTGTAATAAACAGCAGGGAGGCCTGCAGTGCAATACTTCTTGGGTGGGAACAAGGAGAGTGCTGTGCTCCCAGGCCTGTCCACTGACACAGACCTCTATTTCAAGAGAAAACAATGATTTACAGCTTCACTACTGTGGAGTTTTGTGTGCTGCACAGTCAGAAGATTAAAATGTATCATTATGAAACAGGAAAAACAAAAAAGAAAATTCTTTTTACCTGGGGGCCATTGATATAATATCAAACTGTTTAATCCTAGAACACTAACGTCACCCACATGAAGGTTAGTGTTCTAGGGTTAACAACTCTTGTAAGAATACTGCCGTCGTGTCAAATATTTAAACCATTGGGAACCACTGGTCTACATAAAAGCACAGCCAAAGGGCTCACACTCACAAATTTCCACAAATTAATGAAATCTCTAACTAATGACAACAGATATTGAATGCCATTTGTGTACTATAAATGAGGCTTACCTGAGGGATCAGAGCTTCTAATAGTGAGCTCGTATGTCAGATCTGTGAAAGAAAAAAAACAGTGGGTTACTTACATGTCTGCGGAACATGAGGTTGGAACAGAGCAGCTACCTAATAGCATGCTCCTCTCAGACTAACTACTGGCAAAGCAATTTTGGGAAAAACATGCCTGTCCCTTCCATATGGCAGTGATCATTTAGTAAGATCAGTGAGAGTTTGTTGTCATCTTTAATAAAAAAGGTTAGCCCAGAATACAGGAAGTCAGGGCCAAATCATGCTGTGTTCTGTTTTTCTAAGTGACCATTTACATTTCTGCAGTGTATTTATTTCCCACAAGTCACTATATTCTTTGACATATTTAGCAGTGGAAACTCACCATCGTCCAGTCCCAAATATCAACTTAGGTTGATTTTAAATTCAGGGTTACTCCTACCATGATTGACATTAAGTGGTCTTATATTCCACAGCAGCATGAAGAGCTACTTGCGGTCCCCTCTCACCTGTGCATTGCTGCTGTAATCTGCGGATCTCTGAGTGCAGTCCCTTCAGTGTGTTGGCGTGGTCCTGCTGCAGGAAGAGCAGGTTTTTCTGTGCACTGTGCAACTGATTTTCCAGTGTTACATTTGCTGACGCCATGGCAGATTATGTTTGGACACAGACTTGGCCTCGCAACCTTCCAGGTAGACATGACAGAAAAGGAGACAGGGGAGATAAGAAAAGGAAGGAAGACCACAGAGAAAGAGGACCATAAATTAAAGTCATCCCATCAATTCTCACCCTTCTGCCTAAAAAACGTGAGATTTAGCTCTAACTTCGCTGTGTCTGCAAACAGGCAATCTACATACCAGATGATACCATTAACCCATCTACAAGGAAGACTTCCATTGATCATCCAAAAGCCAAAGAAAAGTAACTGTTTGTTGATCAATATGCACAGCGGCTGTGTAGGATACCATTATTTCCTGGGTCAATGCTAGAATACGACTAGTTGAGAAAGGCCAGGTGACTATAAGTGCTTGCTGTACTTAACAACCAATCCCTGAAATGAAACTATTGATTTAGAAGCCAGAGTGAGCCCTGCTGGCCTTAAAAAGGGCATCTGAAAGGTAACACTAATCTAATATGCACTAACGCAATTTACATATTATCTTGTAATTTGATCAGGCGATGCAGTGGAAATATTTTTCCTTAGCACAGAAATCTTCCAAATTCCGCATATCTAAGAGACCCTGACAGCAAAACCGCAAAACATATGTATCTACTACAAAATCCTCTCATCAAGTGACTGTGCCACGATCAGTTACAACACAAAATCAAAGATGAACACATTAACAGACATCACAGTGAGCGACACTGGTGTGGCCTGCCCCACCTTCTTCCACTCCCTCTTCACTGGACATCCTTGTCTCCTGAGGTCGGTCACACCATCTCCACCCTCTGTTTTCCTGTGCTGAGGCTTTAGAAGACACGGATTCCCTCACGTTTACAAAGACAGCCTTTGACTGCATATATAAGTGTGTTTCAATAAAACATCTCACTCTTACATCATCAGCTAACTAATATGAATAATACATCCCATGTACCTGACTTGACATGCTCTCTGGTTTCAGCTATTGGCTGTGTGAGTTTTTGCCATGAAAGTGTGTGATAACCAAAACAGCTTGGCAATAACAAATACAGCCAGGGGTGTGTCACAAAGGCTGAGGAGATAATCCATTATTGATGAGTAATGTACGGCCCTTCCGGTAAACCCTGCGCTGCAAGCATATCTCTCATCCCAGCTCCTTCCTAGAATAGCTTAGATAGCTTTCCGCTTGCAAAGACACGACCTAAGCCAACTTCAGCATCAACATGGCTCATGCCATAACATGGAGATGGTGCAAAAGAGTAAGGAATCTAAGAGAATTAAAGAAAGACAATTCAGTTCCACTAACATATAAATTCATGTCATTTGAGTGTGTTTCCTAACGTAGAAACCAGTATATCCCCATACAGAGAATATAAATAATCAATGAACTGCAGCAGCACCATGAAACATTAGCAAATAGCGACTATACTGAGCCACAACACCTTCGTTGTCACGCCGTGTAAACGACGCTGAATTTGCACACAAACGTGCATTCTCCAACCCTACATTTCATTACAGGATCGTCTCTTTGCATATCTTCTCTAAGATGCAGTCTGATGCTCTCCACAATAATCCCATGTCTTCGCATAAAGTCGTGATTTTAGGAAACCCGACATACTATCACACCACCAACAGCAATAACAGGAAACAATTAAAGATTACGTGGTCTAACTACAAACAACGCCTGCAATGTTAACAGGACTTAAAAAGCTACGTGTCAGCCGGCACTCCACGACACTTTCAATTTCAGCACCTGCATTGCGGACAGCACCACAAAATGAAGCCGCTGTCGGTCCAGGCGGTAGCTGCCAGAGGGTCATCGTTTTAACTTTAAGCTTTATAAAAATCGAAACTCGACCTTCTTTATGTTTACCAAACAATACGAGAAAGTCGTAAATCGGGCCTAGCGAGCGGTGCCCGTGAAAGGCTTCAAAAACACCTCACTTTCTGTGTTGCTTAACGTTGGATGCCACTGCTGCGTTTCGTGGGGTCATTACAAAGGCTGTCCTTGCAGCCAATGTTATGTGCAACTGTTGTCCAGGGAGGAGCTGTCCAGTGTCCAGGACGTGTTAATCCTCTGCTGGGTCGCACCAAACCTTACATTACAATCACCCCAAAGACAGCCTGCTGCTCGCACAAAGCAAACCTACCAGTCGTAGCACGAAAAAGTGTTTTTATTTGGCATTTGAAGGTGCTCTGGTTAATTTGGCATACACGGAATCCATCCAACCGGGCTTAATCGTACTTTCAATAAAAGTCCTGCAGCATTGCACACGCATTAGCTGTTGCCATCCTATTATTAACGATATAAGGTTTTTCTGACGTAGAATAAACAAAAACAACTTAAAAGTTAAAATGTAATTGTATCCAATCTGTTTAGATTAAAGCCGAATTGGAGCAGACACTTAAAGCACACAAAAACGAGCTGCAGACAACCAAACATATTTTGTGCGGATAGCCTCCTTTGAATGAAACAGGATAACTACGCAAGCTACGAGGCTTTCATTGATGCTAGCCTAGCGCAACTGCTAACGAGGCTACAACACACCTTAACATTACGTGGCGGGGAGCTTACCTTACAGCTAAAAATACGCGGCCGTCGAATATCTTGTAAAATGTCGTCAAATCTCGTTAAACAGACTCGCCACACCGGCTAAGCGCACACCGCCTTGCGGGGCATGTCAGGGGATGCTGCTGTCAGGGGGGGCTCGCGTAGGCTGGGTGAGAGAGAAGGGTGGCTGTGTCAATTTCCGATCATCTCCCCGAGCTACTAGACAAAATAAAGCGGTGCATCATGGGAAACCAGAACGATGCGCTATGAAACCCCCCAAACGTTCCAAACCAGTGGCTTTGGACCAGTTAGGTTAAAATAAAACATTAGAATCGCAGCTTGAATTTAGGAGAGTAAAACTGAGCTGCAAAATACGGTTTACTAACCTTTAAACGACATTAAATGTGGGAGTAGCGGCTCTCACGGACGTGCGAGCGTTTGCGGCGCGCAGCGTCATCACCATAGCAACAGAATCTGTCACCTGTTCAGCGGCGGGGCATTCGCGTCGTCTAATGACAGAGTTAAAATAAAGCGTTTTTACCGTAAATATCATAACTTCTTAAGGCTTACTGCAGTTTATTCAGGTGTCAGGTTTGATGTTTTTTTTAATGTCAAAGCACCGTTATTAGGTGAATTAAAAAAAAAATGAACTAAAGCTGTCGGGCAGTACGGGTGCTGGACAGCAGGGAGCAGTGTTACTCTTCATTCACCATGTAAGCGACACTACAGCGGCCACATATTTTGATGCACGACTCTCTTTCTCTTTCTTTCTCTCCACTGCCAGAGTCACATTTTAATAAAAGATGGTATTTTCTCACAGAACCATTTTTAGGGTTTGCATAGAATGGCCTGAAAAGAGAAAATAAGTAAGTAAGTAAAATTTTATTTGTATAGCACATTTGAGCGGGAAGGCATTTCAAAATGCTTTACATCATAAGATAATCAAACAAATGTGCAGTAAAATCATTAAAAGCGTTAAAACATCAATCAAGTACACCACACAAAATCATAAAAACCATCAAGCACATACACACACATGATAATCATTGGGAGATGGTCAGTGTCTAATGGGATATTTTGTTTAGAGCAGCTTTCACCCTGATCTGTTTGCAGACTACAAATCAAAAGCAGCTTTAAACAGGTGGGGTTTCAGCTTTGATTTAAAGGAATTTAGTGTTTTGGCTGTTTTGCAGTTTGTTCCAGATTAAAGGTGCATAAAATCTGAAAGCTGCTTCTTCATGTTTGGTTCTGGGGATACAAAGTAGACTGGAACCAGAAGATCTGAGTGCTCTGGAAGGCTGATATGATGATAATAAGTCTTCAATGTATTGTGATTCTAAACCATTCAGCGATTTATAAATTAATAGAATAGAAGTATCAGTTCTCCAGGTAAAAATGCCTTGTTGTCAGAGGAGAATGCTCCTAAGTTTCAGCTCTTTCTACAAATCCTCTATAGGATTTACGTCTGAAGACTGGCTAGGCAATGCCATGGCTTCTTCTTTGGCCACTCCTTTGTTGCCTTTGTATGCTTTGGGTCATTGCCATGCTGGAATACTCATCCATGACTCAACTTCAGTGTTTTGACTGAAGGAGGTTCTTGTGCAAGAATCTATGGTACATGGCCCCATTGGCTCCATCCAGTGAAGTTGTCCTGTACCCTTAGCAGAAAAACAGCCCCAAAGCATACTGTTTCCACCTGAATGCTTGACTGTGGGGATGGTGTTCTTTGGGTCGTACTCAGCATTTCTTTTCCTCCAAACATGGCGGGTCGAGTTGATGCGAAACGCTTGTTGTTTTTGTATTCATCTAACCAAAGCAATTTTTCCCAAGCCTTCCCTGAATCATTTAGATGTTCACTGGCAAACTTAAAATACGCCGGTACATGCGCCTTCTTGAGCAGGGCCATCTTGCAGGAGCTGCAAGATTTCAGCCTATTAATGTGTCATGTGTTACCAATGGTGTTCTTGGTGACTGTGGTCCCAGCTCCAATCTCATTGTACATCCTGTATAGTGACAATAAAGGCATTCTATTCTATTCTATTCTAACTGCCTTCTCATCATCATCCTTACCCCATGAGGCAAGATGTTGCATGGAGCTCCAGAGTGAAGGCAACTGGTGGTCATTTTATATTTTGTCCATTTCTGAATGATCGCACCAACAGTCACCTTCTCACCAAGCTTATTGCTGATGGTCTTGTAGCCCATTCCAGCCTTTTGCAGGTCTACAATCTTGTCCCTGACATTCATTAACAGCTCTTTGGTCTTGGTGGTAGAGAGACTGGAATAGAAGAGATTGACTGTGTGGACAGGTGTGCTTTATGCACATAACAAGCTGAGATCTGTAATTGATTGATCAACTGATTGATTGCAATCTGAGTGCCACGTGGGCACACAGCCATTCTGTGGGAGCCAGAATTCAGGCTGCATTGTAAGGGACCAAATACTTATTTCAGTGACATGGAAATCAATTTATAACTTTAATGTAATGTGTTTCTTCTGGATTTTTGCTCGATATTCTGTCCCAATTAAAGTTAAACTATCATAAAAATTATAGACTGTTCATTTCTTTGTAAGCAAATAAAATAGTTCCCCCACTGCATCTTTATCATAATCATTTTGTTTGTTTCAGTATATTTTTCCACAAGAATAAATTAACCTTGTCTGATCCTGCATGACATCAGCACTCTTGACTCTGAGTTTCCTTGTCTGGGGTATGCTGAGGAAACAGTAGCCTTTTTATTACTGACCCCAAATATCGCTTTAAATTATTTCTGGCTCGAAACACAGCTACTGAGTGAAATGATACAAAACAAAAGCAACAGTTTTTATTCCCGCCCTGAGAATGAGTCTCACATGTACAAAAAGAAAATATCACGTGGTATAACTGAAATTATTGTCCAGCCTCCAAGAATGTTATTTTTTGGAAGCAGCCTTTAATCTCTCCTTGGCTTTGGCGTGTTTGTGATAGGGATTAAATTCTTCTCATTTCTTTATTTTTAGTGATTCTGGCACGCTTCCCAGCGTCCCACAGAAAGCAACCAATTTAACAGTCATTAAGTTATCCCCACACCGGCAAAAGAAATGTGAAAAATAATTCCCCAGCAGGGACCTCTATACCTTCTATGTGTTTTGTTTTACTTGCACATTGCTCGAGGCTTCTATACATCATAACTGGTATAAAGAAGCTCGTTGAGAGGAACCAACCAAACAAAACATGCAGGATTGACTCTGGGCTCCTCCTGCAACTCTAATTGTTGTCAAGACATTTTTTTTTTTTGGCCTTTGCCTACAAAGGATCCACCAACCAAGCTTCTCTCCTGAGGCGTCCACAGTGGGTTTTCCTTCAATAATCTGACAGCACTCACACGTACATCTGCAATTTATGGCCGAGTCCTTTTTTGTTTATTTATTTATTTTTCTGATCATGTGTTTATTATGACAAAAACTAGGAAATGCAGTCTTTCAAGCACAGGAGGTGCTGGACACACAAGCCTAAAAAATGCAATACCAATGCATAAGTATTACAACTTTTTCTTAGCGTCAGTCACACATAATTTTTTGTTTACAGCTGACAACAAATGATACCATTCTTACACGTGTCTTATTGCTGGTTTGTGAACAGATAGTGCTGCTTCTTCACAGAATTACCAATGAAACAGCAACCTGCCTTAAATGTAAATGGCACTGTTTTACTGCCCCTGCTCTGACAAGCTGCCAACACCAACACTTCTCAGTTTGTAATAGTTTTACAGTTATTATATTGAGGTTGGCAAGGCAAAACGCAAAACTCTGAAAACCTAATTTAATTTTCCAGGACCTTTTTTTTTTTTTGTTTGCTTAAAGGAAGACGGTCATGAATGTGTGATTTATGTAAACGCTTCAAAAATGTGCCAACTGCAGTTTTATAATGGCACATTTAATGCTAGAGATGCAGAATCTGAATGTAAAATTCAACCACACATTTTATTCCAGAGGCTCTTATAGTCAAAAAGTAGCCTGTATGTGCATGCATGTGGTCTTTACAAAAGCAATGGCGCAGTCCTTTTCATAGGCCAAGTTATTATGTTTTACTCATCTGTTCGGTCATTTATAGACATTTGTATTGTTTTTTTCACCCTGTCATAGTAAACTGACCCAGAGATTTCCCTGCTTACACAGAATGAACAGTGTGAAACTGCTGGTAGCATCTGGACTTTATATGAAGCCATTTGAAAATAAAGTGGCAGAATATGTGAAATGAGCACTTAAAGTAAAGGTTATTTCAACAGCAATCAGCTTCTCTGACAGGTGTAACTGTCCAATTTGTTCATGACAAATTTACTAGCTGACAAAACACAGGTGGACACAGGGAGGAAATTATAGCCAACATGTTACATAGGACCCTCATGGAAAACCCTGCTATAGAATCACTGCACAGCCACTGCCAAAATGTCACTACCTTCATTCTAGTAATGAGGCTGGACTTCATAAAACCACATTTTCTATGCAAGCTTTTTTTTTCTTTTATAGACCAGAGAGAGCAGTGCACTCAGTGCCATTTAAAGCGATACTTCAATTACCAGTGCTTAATGGACCACTAACACCAGACTTTGAAGTGGCTGTAACTCAAGGTGCCAGCCTCAGCAGGATAAATGTGTGCCATGCGTGGTTTAATCCTCCCACACAGACACACTAGTGTGAGAAACCTAGTGATAAGATACAGATGTGGCTGAAATGAACTCATTAGATCATGAGGGCTCGCTCAACAAATCAGAGGAAAGCAATTATAGAATGCGGCCCCAAGGAGTTTTAAATTGGTTTTTTTTTGTTTGTTTCACAGCACACAAATACACACTATAAGGGTCTTTAAAGTTTATAATGTCTTCTGTTTGAGGGGGTATTATTTATAGAGCCACTTTATGGTCAGGCTATGTAATAATGAAAATGAGAATCAATTGTATCAAGCAGTGGAATTTATTTAATTCATTAATTTTTGTGTCAGAGTAAATTGTATTAAAAAATTTGCATAAACTTCATTTTTATCTAAAGTCCCAAGACAGGTCACAATTACGCAATGATTCTCTATGAAAACATTTCTTTTTATGAATCTAGAATCTGTAGAATCTGTAGTTTAAGGGACCAAATTTCAGGTACGAGAAATCTTCTGGTATGTATTCAGTTTACTTGCGTAGACTTTGGCTGCGTGCAGGCAAAGACATAGTTAGTCCCAAGAGCATTACCATCAGCAATCATCTAATTATGATTTAATTATTTGTTAGCTTTCATTTAATTGATCTACTTTTGTAATTAATGACAGGCAGACAGAAAAGGAAGTCTCGGCAAGGATATCTAGCTACACAGAAACTACAGCTTGTCCATTGCCCCCTGAGGCTAAGTCAGCAAACACTGCAAAATGATATACAATGACGAAGTAGACAATATATTTTAACTACTAATAATTAGCTTTAAAAGGGGATTGAAAACTGACCACTGAGGTAAACCAGCATCAGAATGCTGCATTGTGTTAAATACATAGAAAGACATTTCTGCCAGTGCTAGAGATGAAAAATAAATTAATGAATAATTTAAATAATGCTTTATTAAGCATAATTTAATTTGCTCTGTCAGATTCAAAGTAGCTGCTTTTGAATGGAATATAAGCACAAGCACACCCCTGCACCTTTAACCACAACATTAAACTGAACAGGCTTACTCTCCAGAGCCCACAGTGAACTACAGAAGGTAGCCAGAAGTCTATAGGATAACTTTTGTGGTGAGGATATGTGCAAACCCTTTGTTTGTGGTCGGTACACGCTGCTCAGATTATCACAGTTTGAGTCAACAACCAAAAGAGAAGGAGAAGCACACGTGTTTCCTGTATTCAGAGCATTGAAAAAATCCCCCAAGCTCCTATTTCGACCACCTCAGCCATTCACTATACCACCATAATCACTGCTCTGAGATACAGCTCAAAGATTCTGTTTTTCCAGAGACATAGGAGACTGGCCGTAGGTTTTCCCTGTTTTCAATAGGAATATTTCATCCTGGTCTCTAGTCACAATAAGGATGAGAATTCTGCTGACTCCTTCATTTCATGAGCCCACTTCTATCCATCCTCAAACCGCTGCTGGAGTATGCAAAAGGCAATCTTACAACACTGGATGTTTATATGCAAGCATCCAAATATTCGCTAGATCCAACTAAACACATCCCCAACACCTCAAACAGTAATTTGATAGTTTGGAAAGCACACTTATTTGCTCCCTAGCTAAAATCTATAGAGGTCCACTAGGGTCAGCTGGAAAAAACAAGAGCCATGTGCAAGTTTGTACACTTTCTTTATAATCCATATACAAAGTTAAAATGCATATGCATGGCTCTGAAACCAACTTTATTCAGAGAATTAAGATAAAAGGCATGACTACAACATGGAATATTAAATGATGTGAAAAGACAAATGCAGAACAAGACAAAGCATTAAATTGATAAAAATTGATAAAATGGACTCAAACGACAGATTAACTCACCAATGACATTAATTCATTGTTCTCTGTTCTGTAACCAGAAGATTCTTTGAGTTGCTTCACACAGAAGCTGGAAACAGGAGGAAGCAGTTCACTTGTTTCTTCATAAGGTAACAAAAAGCCCTTCTGAAATCCAGTGTTGTAGTCAAGACCACCTAACCCGAGACCGAGACAAGACCAAGACCGGAGTGTATCGAGACCGAGACAAGACCAAGACTTTTAGGGTCCGAGACCGAGTCAAGACCGAGACCAAGGGAGGCCGAGACCGAGACAATACCAAGACCGGTGCCGCACTTTACATGACACAATAAAATGTGAAACATGATCAAAATCACTTCTCAAATTGATCTGAAAGATCCACATTCTCATAAAACAGCTAGATATTAAACACTCAAAGCTGAAATAAATATAACCATCTTTATTTAA